>JAQGAE010000118.1:0-56143 GCA_034696685.1 Julus scandinavius | reverse complement strand
ATTTTTATTTAATCTCTTTTTGTTTGGCTGGAATTGTGTTTTAAAATTTCACCCATTGAAGGTGATAGGGTTGTGATCACCACATGACAGTGTATGGAAAAATCGTTGGAATTTTCGATTGGTTGCCAGTAGCTGCCTCAGCAAAATGGAATGACCTTAGAGCGTTTGGCCGAAATGGGTGGTTGGGTGGGTGTTAGGCCACGTGCAACTGTTAGTCAGATATGCAAATGTCGAATGCGAGCGCCCTCCTTATGCAAGCAAGCACGCGCCTCTTCGCCTCCTACCATTGAACAGGTTTGTTTGGTTCGAAGTAACCCCACCCCAGGGTCCGACCCTTCCTCCTTTCTCTCCTCGGACAAAAGAGGGAGGAAAGGCAACGAACCCATGCCTTTAATCAACAACAGAATGCAATCTTCTCAAACGAGAACACCTGGCCCAAGGGACAAGTCGCAAGTAGCATATTCAGGGTGCATCACAAAAATGGCTGAAGCGAGGTGCGCGTGCGTCATGGCTGACTGGACGGAAGCCGGTGGGTGGAGGGAAGGGTAACCGAGAAGAGACCCAAATGCAGGTTAAAAATAAAAACAGGGTTGTCATTATTCCCTCTGTAAACAAAAATGCAAGGATTTCAAAGGTTCCACAGTGATGGGATAATGGAAGGGTGCCCTACGTCCAAGCGGGGGGAATCAACGTCAAGAGTTGGAGAGTGAACCTTGAAGATAACACACGCGAGCAAAATTCAAAGACCTTTTAACTACTTTAATAGCCCCTGCATTTATAAATTCCAGAGTTGAAAAAAATGGCGAGCATATACGAAACCTGGTATTGAAAATCTTATTGAAACCAGAGTTACTTTAAATTCTCAATAGGACATACATGTATACATGCAGATGCTTCTCTATCTTTTTATAGCTTTCCATTTGCATCTAAATTCCTAGTTATTTTAGGAATTTCTTACCAAAAATATACCAAAATGATTCCTGAAATCAAAGCACGCAGCGTGCCAGTCTGCGTCTAGCGCGACTGCAGCCAATGCCCTCGTAGAGTTAATCTGCGGCTAATTTGTGCAAATTTAACTGCTGTCAAGATGTGTATGCAAATCAGCTCATAGATAATTTCATTAACATAATACGGCGGCTATAACATTATGTTACACACGTATGTAGATTAACGATCTGTTTAAACAAAATCCATTTGAAGGCGTGTTGTGTTAGTAGCCAAAACAAGATTTAAGATTTACGAGAATTTCATAAATTCATTGGCGTCTGAAAACCTCTAATAACCATACACAAGACGTTGCATTTGTTTGCAAGCATATGGAAGGCGCCTTGAATTGCAAAACCCGACAAAGCGATTTTATTTGACATATACGAAGAATTATGTACATATACATTATAATGCATTTGTCCAGAATCATGATAGTGAAATTACGCTGTTGTTTTGTTATTTTGTTATCAGATGAAGATGCTACTCTGTATTCTGAAAATGTCAACAAAATGCTTCACCCATCCCTATACAAATCCAATTCCAAAATAGTTACCCTTTAGTTTAATTGGTGACCCCCCTGCCGATTGAGGTTGAGATAAAACTTAGTTATGGAAATAAATAACCCTACTGATAAAAACTACGAAAGATGAGGGGAAAAAAAAGAAAAAAAATCCTTTAGCAGAAGGTAGCCATTAGAGCATGCAAGCATTGTTTTGGAAACGTGAACAATTTAAACACAATGTTTCGTGTTTGCGTTTCGGCATTCACTTTTAATATCAACATTGTGGATAAGGTACCACGGTCGAATGTCCAGCAATTTACCAAAAACTAGCTACAGCTTTGATGGATGAATTACTCCGTTGCCTTAATTCTTTCTTGCATTCACCATGCAAGGTCACATCAACAAGTGCACATATTGAGGTTAACATAGTCCATACCAGCTTGTTTGCACGCAGATATCATATTTGGAGAATGAAAGAATGTTATTGGGAAATAAAAAACAATGCATTGCGGTATCCTACTTCCGAGTAGTAGCCTACTTCATACTTTATGCATAATTTCAATGCGAATAAGTATACGACTTGTAAAGTTTGTACATAAACTGTGTTCAACAACTACAAATAAGTATTTTACTTATAAGCTACATTATTTTATCAGAAATACTGCTAAAATTTGTCTTCTCACGTTAACACTAGATTGTATCCATTAACTTCAAAGAGTTAACAGTGCAACGAGGTTATTTAAGAGTATTTAATGTCATTGTAATTAGTAATTGTTTTCAAAATTCAGGTGGCTTATTTAAAAATCCTCTATATATTTACACAAAATCTGTGCCTTCTCTATTGTACCATGGACAATGGCTTTCCAGACGATAAGTACACTTCCATTTCAAAATAAGATACACCTTTTTTGAATGACTATCAAAGAATCCATTTAGTAAATAATTATAAGGTGCACCAAGGTTAATATTATGTACCTACGTGAAATGGCTATAGACTGCATCTCTATACAGATACCCATTTTTTCATAATCCAAAAGCAATTTAGCTCATTTTTGTGGTAGAGGACCAAACAAGGAAATTTCTTTGGATTTCTACAGTAAGTGCAATAGCCAATGGAGGAAGTTTTGTGGTATGTATGTACATGTCGCTCAAGCCCTGAATCTTCTAACAAAAATATTTCCAAAAGAATGTTATTTGTGATAATTAAAAATCATTTCACAAAATTTCAAAAGCAAACGCCAACAAGATGCACAAGTATAGAATTAATAACAGTTATTAAATCCAAACTGTGTATGTTGAGCTTTGATTCAATATGACAATTAAGCTGAATTATTACTCCGAATAATATTTTCAAAATGCTCTCAAATTGCTAAACATGTCAATCATTACTTTTCACGGACTATACTGCATAAAAACGTTTCTAACCTTCTGCATTATAGGATATAAAAAGGATACTTAAATGTCCCTTCACGTTATCTCCTTGAATCGCAGACTTGAATACGCCAACAAGGAGACAAAAAAACAGCCATCAAGCATGCGTTTTCAGAATTACAAAACCGAGGCTCACAAAAAAGTACCTTTCGTATTTAAAATTACTTGGTGTTCGTCCGTGAACACATTTCTTTTTTTTAAAAATTCAACATCTGTCATCGACTGCATGCATTATTAATACATTATGTAGAAAATTTTAAAGGGCCCATAGAAACTTGCCTCCTCCAATTGAGCATAAAAAAACAGCGTTGGCAACAAAGGCAACAACGACAAGATAACTGGTGGAATTTCAAGAAATTGAGCGATGAAATCAAAATATAAGGCGTTTCGAATCAAACCGAGTCACAGTCTCCTTGCAAAAGTTAGAAATTAAGCCAGGTACTGAAATAATAAACAAGTTACCTGCGAGTGTACTTAAAAAACAGACATGGATGGATACCACGAATCGTGATGAAGCACTTTTTTTTTTTTTTTGCTAAGCAAGATACAAAAAAAAATGCATAGTGTAACCTAAGAGCCCTAGGATTACAGTCGCCATACCCGTAGATATAAACACCGTCACCCTCCCCATCCCCTCCTACCATGCATTTCCATCTTCATTTGAAAAATACTTGAATTTCAAGACGGATTGTTATATCAAGTTCAAGTTATGGGCGTCATCTCATCTAGTTAAAAACTACATCGTACAAAATGATAGAACATTGGGAACAAGCACAGTTGGCAATCGATATCAGTTCAAAATATGAATACATTAGGTTATTCAATTATTTCAAATGTCATGATCCAAAAAGTCAATGAATTGGATTTTTCTTGGTACCGGGAGTCAGTCTTTTTTGCATTTTTTATCCATCTCTCCAGGTAGAAAAAACAAGAAAAAACTGACTTAGGAGTATGGTTTCCTAAAATGTTTTTCGTAGGCATATGTATGATGCGGTAATAAGTCATATAAATAAATGACGGGGCCAAGGGGCATTAGCTCCCTAATAGCCACTTAATTTTTAGTACGAAACACTTTTAGCATTCGCTTTTATTGTTTTATACACCGAGGGCCTTAAAAACCAAATGCCGAAAATGTGTTTTTTGATTATGTTTTTATCATATACGAGTGCGATGCACGCCCATTTCTAAAAATATATGTGTGAAATTTAACCAAACACTTTAACATTTCAGGAAAAAAAAGTATAAGTTTCATATTTAAATCACTTCCTATTTATATCTTCAGCAAATCAAATTAATTTCCAATATAAAACACCAACAAATAAGGTTTTTGATCAATATTTCACAAATTATTCGAGCTTGTATTTTAGAAAAAAAACTGTTACCGTCGTCATGGGGTTCATGTTATTTGAGAGAGTTCACAACCCTCTTTACCATCGACAATTTTATGCAGCAGACATCATATGATAATAGCTTTTCTATTCAACTGATTTTTTGAAACTGGTCCAAAAGCATCGATTTGCTTAATTTGAAGTTGTGAGCTTCATTTGGTTGTGGGAGGGTCATAGACCCTTTAAAATGATATTTTCACTGGAAGTAATATTCCGCCTGAAGCAAAGTAAGCACGGGAAAAAATGCAGAAAGGGCAACGCTCCAACGTCCAAGTGTATGGGGCAATGTTGATGACTGGCAGTGAACATGCATGCTTATTTTTCAAAAATGCAGTCGTCAAGTTTCTTAATTAGGAATTTATGAACGAACCTAGCTGGTACACAGCGTGTTAGGCGAGCAATAGCCCTGCGAATTTACGATACCTTAATATTGCAAGTGGGTAACAAACAAAAAGTTGCACTTGAAAATTCGTTAAGCTAACATATTAATTTTCACTTGGGCGTAATTTGTACCCAGGTGTGGCAAGGCCACTTGGAAGCAACCCACTGTCAAGCAACAAACTCCCCCCACGGCCAGGGCAGGCAATTGCAATGCGGTAAAACCGTGCATGCAAAACCACACTCTTGACATGTGATTGAAATTGACTTCATGCACGTCCACATCCCGGAAGTAAGGCAAACAGGCAATACCTCATGGACTTTTTTAATCATCAACACTGGGTTCCCACTAACTGATTTATGTATTCAAAATTGCTCCACATCTGAAGACATTCTCCATATGGTGAATGCTACCTTTATGAAGTTTCTCCCCCCAAGGCCGTTGAGGGTCTTCGAAGTGCTAACTACCCTTCTCCCACCTTTATTAAAACTGTATCTCGAATCCAAAATTGCAGATAATGTTCCACAGGGATGTGACATAATTTGGCTAAAGGGTAGTCCACCATGAGGTAATTCTCAAACATACATACTTGAGTTGAGTTAACATGTCAGAAGCTCACGTGATACCAACATCTCTAAAATCAATCTCTAGTGAAGCATTCCTATTTTATTAAAAACCTATTCTAAGCGTTTAATAACACAATGTACTTACTCGACAGGCAATAAAATGAAATATTTCTATGGCATAGTTATAGTAGCTATACAAGTTAGGTTTTTTGGAGGGGGGAGGAGGAGGAGGAGGAGATAAGTTTAAAAGGGAGAGCAATAGAACATCTTCTGTTTCGATTCTTTCTTTAGCTGCCACTAAATTGCACATTGAATAAAAACCATTTTTCAATTCTTGCTTGAATTTTGTACCCATTCTTAAAGTGTAGTCTGAATGGGGTGGTCATCTGCTTTGATCTATTCAAAGGTACCATGCTTTGAATATATACGGTAAGTATAGGAGTCAGCTACAAGAGCAATTCAAAAGCTTTGGAATTTACTTCTTCTTGTAGTATTTTTTATGCCATTTACAAAAAAAAATATTTCAAATTCGCGTCGCCATGTGCATTTCAGGCAACAAAAATCCCAAAATTGCTAATTGCGAGTGAGTGTGCTATTTAATTTGGGGGTTTAAAAACAAAAATGCTGCCATGCGTGAACGTTAATGCGTATTTTGTTTTATCTGCAACTCTAAATTGGTGTATAGAATACAGCAAGACATCTCCTAACTTTCCTTCTAGAAATTCTCAAGACTTTTTTTATGAATTTACATACAGGGTGTCCCAATAAGAAATGAGGTTATCCCATTCTGTCTCACTCTGAACTCTAACCATGTCTGAAAACACGTATCTGACATGTGAGGTGATACTGTAATGAAAATAAGTAACGAGTAATAAAAATATTGCCATTCACTGCATTTTATGATCTTTATACAATGGCGAAACTCCAAAATGCTTTCAAATATTTAATCTATAGTTTTAAATTCGTATGCAATGAAATTCATAGATAATTTATTTATAAATTAATGTATTTGTTAATTAAGATAAAGAAATACGGGAAAAAACTAGTCTGTTTCTTGTTGTAAGCAGACAAACTACGTTTTATTAAAGCTTAAGCACACATTTAATCTTTAATCTGTTTTAATGTTATGAACAACAATTTCTTCCGCATGAGACCTGTATGATTAAATAACATAAAAAAAAACCAAAAATAAATTAAAATTGTATATATTGTATAAATTGTATATATATATTGTACAGATATATTTTTGTGTTCGAGTACCTTGTGTAGCTGCAAAAATGTGCGTTTTCAACATGGAAAAAATCTCAAAATGTTTCCCCGAAATCAAAAAACAGAATTAATAACTGCTAACCTCCCTTCCCCTCAAAAACTGGCATAATAGTCTAAAATTATTTAGTAGTTTTGCTCTTAATTGCACATAAATATATGTACTTTATTACAACAATGTATTTCTCTTGTTAAAACAAACTATGCTATGTATAATAACCCAAAGTATTATACATCTCTGAGAAAACATTGTGCCCAAGAATTCCTATAGCTAAAAACTTATCTTTTAAACCACAATCTGCTAACCTAAACCAAAATTCCATACATGTAGGATTTCAACAACCATTTTAATTTACTGACCACTTGATTTATAAATTCACTCAAGACTTTCATGAAAACTCTGATCCGTCACAGATCAATGATTTCCCTGGTAACTGGTTCACGACAAAGCTGCTAAGAACAAAAGCCAGTGTATATATTTATTGCATGGAAATTTCATTTAAACAGCCTACACACGTAACCTAGCTGCTAGTATAATAAACGGAAGGGGATACAACAACAATAAAAAAATGCAAAATATCTTTTCTGCAAGTGCATGCATGTGTATACATCATGTTAGTTTTGAAAACAGATGCATTTGCATAAGTATATGAAAATTGTAGACGTACATAATCCTCGTAAATGTCATTGCTTATTTATCACCATGAACTTCGATTACCAGAAACGTAAACTGAAAACCCAGTTAAACGGATGTCATTCATTGTTAGCCCGAATAAAAATAAGAACACTCGTTTTTAAATACATTTTTTTTTGTTGAAAGATTGCAGATACGCCTGCCAGGCTGCCATCACGACGTCTCATAATCGGTTATCATTGCAGACAGTTGAGTCACAAGCGATAAAAGCAGTTTACCAATCGATAGAAAAATCAAAATCTAATATACGAGCCTAGCCATCAATGTAATATATTTTAAACATTCTCATTGTTTGTAATGATGTATCACCTGGGCACTGAAAAAACAAGTGCACAATGATAGCGAATCGGTTATCAGCCACATGTTAGAAGAGATGTATATTGACTTAGTTTATGAAATTATTGTTTAGCCTAACAGATATTTGGATGCATATCCAGTACATATACTTAGCTTAGTGATTTTCGTCCCAATTATTCCAAAAAGCATTTTTTCTTTCTGTAACAAGTAATAATTTGCTAGCCTAAAATTTGGTTGTGCATGTGCTCGATAGCCACATATGCAACCTACTCTCAGATTTTAAACATTAAAACAGCTTTTTTTTCAAATGGGTTAAAAAATGATGGAAGGCTTATGTAAGGGTGAAAATCAACCTTCAAGCCCTCCAATAGACTTTTCCAAAGAGAATATCACGACTTTGATCTTTTTTTCTTCTTAAACTTAGCTTTAGCTAAGCCTGCTTTTTTTTGTTCGCTATAATTTTAATAGCAGATATGAATCATACAATAAGATCACATTTGCAAAAACGCCCATGTTCATTGTTTATAAACCTCAAAATCAAATCATAACAAATGAGGTTTACGAATGATATCAAATGTATTCGTTGCTGATTGATAATGAAATTTCAAAGATTACGTCGATCATTTACACAAAGTAGAAATTGAGCAAAATTATTCTTCGTATTTTTACAAAAAAAAACTGTCTTGAATAGCCACCAAGAAGGAGGGTTGAGATTGTCTAAGTTGTGTGACAACAATGAGTAACGACAGAGGGAGAAGCGGGACTTTGAAAAATGTAACGTTAAAAAAAATCACCAGGGGCATAGTTTTTACGAGGTAGAACGGGGTATGTGGTAAATGATGTGAAAAGTATAGAGGGGGTGTCTTAGTTCAAAAACGAAAGGACACAAACGAACCAATCGAGTTTTTGAAATAAGGTATCCAAAATTGATATAAAAAATAGGTATTTTACTCCCCTGTCAAATGCCACTTCTGTACGTGCTGACTGCAGAATTGATTTAAAAAACTACACCAAAACCATTCTTTTTATACCTGAGGGTTAGTCAAAATGGATACTTATTGATTAGTTGGGGTTGAGGAACCTGCAAAAGTAGCCATGTTTTGCATTGATTATTCCTTAGGTCATTTCCATGCAATTTTTACATGCTAATAGTTAATTTATAAATGATGACAGAATGGCAAGAAGAAAGGCACTAATAAGTAATCTCATTTTGGAACGGCCCATTAGGGTCCAGTTGGTTTTCGTCTACATACATATTCAAAAAATAGGCCATACGTGTAAAGATATTTTCGGTAAGGCCCAGAAAATAAACAAAAACAAAGCTGCTTTGTTTGCAAAAATCCTCACGAATATTTTGAATTCAGGTATAAAAAAAAAATCCGAAAACCAAGACAAAGAAAAATAAATCCAGTGTACCTCCACAAGGTACAGAACTTTAAAAATTCAAGATTAATGCAACCGGTTTGCACGACTCGTACGTTACATCCAACAGACGTGAAAGAGGAGGGGGGAAAAACCAACGCCTTTAAAATTTAAATCACCCGGTAAAGTCGTTGAGATAAAGTTTCATTGATTTGCCTCGAATAAAACGAATTACAACTAAAACGATTACATATCTTCTAATTCTGCATCAGATATAATTGTGAAAACCACCCTGGTCAGACTTAGAACCCCCACCCCCAGAGTACGAGAAACAACAAAACTAAGTAGCCGCACGTGAGCTTACCTTGGTCGGTCAGGTGGACGGTAAGCTTTACCGGAACACCTTGACTGCAGCGGAGACGATAGCATAATAGCCGCGTTATAAAGTGTTATCAAAACATTAAAATCCTCGGTTTCACCGCTAAAAATAAGGCAGATGTATTCTCCATGGAGCCACACAAAACGCGTACACTTCACCTAAGAGACGCGCAGGTGAGACCCGCAGGTAAGACGTACTCAACCACAGTAAAGTTTACTTTTTGCTGCTCACCAGAGTGTTGGAGAGTATGCGGGGGCTCTAGAAGTTCACCTGAAGAGAGAAGACAGGTATGGTAGGTAGGTTGAACCCCCATTTAAAAACCCTCCGAGAAAAAGGGATTTTGTTGCCAACAACATCAACAGCAACAGAAACGATAAACGTGTACATGGTGTGACACCGACGTAAATTTCGCCGCTTGGGGGTACCATTAGCGTTCGCGGTAAGGGTTACAAAAGGGTGCCATAGCTAAACTGACCATTGGCGATGGTAAGACACGTATAGACTATAGGGTGAGGAAAAGTGACGTTAATACCAGACTAATCCCCTCCTCTTCTTCATTGTTTTTTGCTAATAGGCAATAAATAATGTGACGAGAACAACAAAAAAAGACGTCTCTTCCAAACAGAAGAAAATACTTAACGGTATTTTGGCAGAATTAAATTTACATACAATGACATTGAGTAAATTAATACAATTTAATGTTGTACAAATTTGCATTACAAATTTTGCCATCTTGATTGCCACATTTGTGATTTGTTCAACTCTGATGGTTCAAATAATTAAAGTGTCATCAGTTTAGCATATTCTTAAGTTTTCCAAGTCCAATAATACATATTCGTTATTCATTGACAAAGTTCTGGTTCGCTATCAGATTTTCACATTAACGTATTTGAGGATATTAAAAACTTTACCGACAAATTTTACTCGCGAGTAATTTGGTTATTATATTAAGTTAGGGCAGGATAGGCAAAAATTGGTTTCAAATAACATTGTTTTATAATAAAATCACAAGAAATTATCGGCAAACGTTTTTTTATGGCTATTCTGACGAATCATGAAATGTTGAAGCCAATTTATCTCAGGTAATTAATTAGAGTTGAATAATTATAATTTTTTAGTGATCTAGGGGTCAGCTATTGCCTTTATACCTAAAGTTTGCATTTTTATTACAGCATACATGTTGTCATTCTTATTTTATATTGCCATTATATTTTTTTTTTAAAGAATTAGCCATTTTTATGCTACTGCAAATAGTTTAAGCTATTTTAGCTTAAATTACAGATTACAAATTAGTTGAATTCAGCCATGTGTTGAAGTGGACAAATGTGTAAACATGCAAATTGAACGATGAACCAATCATAAAAGTTATTAAAATCTTCTACAAGGTATGTATACATATGTATGTAGCTCTCCTGATGAGCTTGTAAAATTATGTTTTGGAAGAAATGGACATGTCAACGCAAATTATAGCCAATTAAATGGTATTGTGCACGCCTTGTAAAGCATAATGTTGTAAAACTTAATTAAAATATCATATAATCCTCGTGTGGTTAAGCTTATAATTGGATTTTACAATTGAATTAAATGACTGCGACCTTCAAGAAATAGAAAAAATAGACACACGAGCGATACTATTTGTATCCTAACCGATAAAAAAACGAACTACCGAAAGTGTTAGGCATGCATTATAGGCATAGGTGTTTTTTATCTTTAAATATGAGTGACAACAACATATATTATTGTCTGTAGCTTACATTCTGCATACAGTATGTCGTTTTTACAATTGGTCTACAACCCTAAATCCAATTCACACCTTCTAACAATGCATAAAGAAAACATGTCAAGGCAATGCTTGAAACCAGATAAAACAAATTACCAAATATGATATTGGATTATTTTCTTTTCAAAGGCACGTCGACCACTAATTTATACCTGTGCACATTCACCTGGATTCCATTCAATCATTCGGTTGGGCTTTATTTATTTGGACTTCTGCATTCAACGTCGGCCTATGCGATTTTATTGTGATTGAAATCCAAGTTAGGTAAAAAAAAAAGCCAAACACCCATTTAGGGTCACAAATATATAGCACACCTAGAAGGATTTCAAATATTCAATATACACTGTGTGCATGGACATGATTGAAATTAAGAAAGCTCAAGTCCCAATTCAAGTCGACTTCTTAAGAATGGAAATTAAGCGTGGTTCGAGTTGATCTACTTAGGCAAGAAATAACATGTACAAATACAGTAGACGATTTGGCAGAGATAATACAAACAGTGAAATACTTTTAATACAATCTCGTGTTCACACGTATTCTTTAAAGCATTCAATTTAACCAACGATTGCATTACTACGTAGAAATGAAGCGATTTTATTAAATAACCATTATGGAAATATTTAGCACACATTTGTATTGTGCAATCGTGATTTTGCATAAAAAAACGCTGCCTCTTTCAGCCAATGTAATCGATTTGAGTAAATAAAATGTAGCCCGATTCATAAAATATTTAATGGACTTAAGTTTTGCTTACGTCAGAAGTATGGCGAGAACCAGATTGTCTTGATGTACCTCATATTTGTACTTTTACTTAAAACTTGCAATATAACCAAAATAATTTACGATGAAACATTCCCAAACAAAACACCATATAGTAAAATATGTGAATTTAATGTGCATGTACTGTATAACTGCATTGCATATTTTTATTCATTTATTGTGATTTTTAACTACCATTTTTAACATAGTATTTCAGTTCAGGTGCATTTTTTAAACTGGAGAGTGGTCAGGTTGTACCTTGGTCAAATGCATGATATGTCTGATTATTTCTCTTGATACTATGTACGTGAAATCCTCATGAAGTAATTTCTTGATAAACAGTTTGTACAATTGCGTGTTTGTAAAATGAAACAAGATTAAACAAGTTTTACCAGATATTCCATATCAATGTTTAACTAGACGAGTCTACAAGTTGTACCGCAGTTTTGCCCAATCTTGTTCATTGTTTTGTTAACTCCACTTGTGCTAAGAACAACATGCAGCAGTGTCCAAAACAACAGTTCATTGTATTGAGACACAAAATGTGCAGTACAGTGCTAATTACAAGGGTAAAGAAATCAACTGTTTGCAAACTACGTATACTACTGTGGTACGTTCGAGACCCTGCAAGTGCCACGTACGGGTTCCATGACCAAATTGATCAATGCATCACAGGTAGCATGAATGGACATTGTTAAGAGGGGTTACAAAATGGGACCCATAGATAAACCCAAGGGGAAAAACTGATATTCACGAACCCCTATATCCCCACGATGGGATTGGCTGAGAATGTTGGCGCGAGCGAACCCCTTAACGTACACTCCTGCTTCAGGGACAGCATTCTTGCTTGGTATAATCAATGGCACTGGTTGTACGTTTGTGTGAGGGGAATATGTATGTATACTTTCCATCCCGTTGTTGTCATTGTAACATTACCTGGTTGGCAAGGCAACCAAGTATTTCTCCCCCCTTTCAATACGGTTAGAATGCATTGATATACATATATACTGGCAAGTTTCAAATCAATGAACCAAATGACAAGTAAGAATGTAACGACTGCCCCATGCACATGAAAAGGGATTCTTGAAAGAAGTGTTTAAAGAATTGCTGTATTTCAAAATGAACAAAAACAAAAACAACTATACAAAAGCTGAGGGAAAAAAACAATTGAACCGACAAAAAAATAAAAGTTCCGTGAGCGAGAAAACTATTTTTTTCCCCAATATCCCGACTGATCAACTTCAGTGAGTTCATCTTGGTTTATCATTACGATTAATCAATCTTCTATTCAGCCCCCTTCGGGGGACCTTTGAAATTAGACATCAGACAAAAAACTATCCTTCCCTCTTCATTTTTCACATACGATGGTTTTTAATTTATCCCCCATGTCCTTCAGGCATTGATGGAGTACTTACATTGTAGATTACCACATTGATGCAATCTTATATTATTTACAAACAAGGGGCTTCCTATCTTGTTTTAATTTACGAGGGGAAAATGTGTTGTCATAAGAACGGTGCAGTTAGTGATGCATTTCATTATGCAAGTACTCCACTTTCAATACATTTTCAATCTATGGAAATCCCACTTTCAAAACATTTCTAATCTATGGAATTCCAATTTCAATACATTTTCAATCTATGGAATCCAACTTTCAACACATTTCCAATTTATGGAATCCAACTTTCAAAGAAATCTTAGCAATCTGAACTTGATCACAAGTCATTTTAGATCATTAATTCAGATGCAAAACTAATTTAAACATGATACTGAAATTTTGCATTTTCTGGTTGTTTACACATTTAGGCAATTGCCTTACTGTCACGTGTATTAGCCAATGGATATTTATCCACTTTATCCATTAATTTTACAAATGAAATAAAATACCATTTCTTATTTCGAAAAATTGGAATGTGCTTTTTTTTATTCCCCTTTCCACCATCAATGGATGCCTACCATTCCTCCATCTTTTGCGGATGTAGTTTTCTAGGGCCCCTTCGTAATGAGAAACGAGTACAAAGGATAGGTAGGTGGTCGCCTAATCCAATTTTGTAGGTACATATAACGGCGTAATACGTGCAGCAACAAAGGGCCGAAGATGGGTCACCATAATTGTTAGTAGACCAACAGAGAGGTATACTCGTTGGTCAGCCTGACCTCAGCAAGTTCAGTGGTACAAGCAGAGGACTTTTCTTCACAGGTATGTATATGTACCAGAGCATGTAATTGTCTTTTCAGAATGGATATAATCCTCGACCTTTCCACATAAAAAACGTCTATCCTATGCACACCATGATAATAGCCTGCTGCCCTAGTTCCTAGCAGCACTAAAGCTGCCAATTAATTTCCGATGCTGATTCGCGAAGGTCTACACGTCATCTTGGAAAACGATTCACGAGTGAACATTCAACTGCTAACGTAGAATTGAAGAAGGTCCGAGCTTCCTGGTCAGGTGGTCATTCATTAATCAAGATGAGAACTTTTGCTTCACATTCTTTCTATCACACATTGTGAAATTTGAGGATTTTTTGTGTGTATGTTATGGAAGAAAAACAGATTTTTTTTTCATACCAATCCATAACTGGACATCGATTGGAATCAATGTGCTTCTAGAATTTCGAGACAAATTCAATTCAATTTAACTTACTGCCTAAACAGTCAGCATGTGGTGCCTATGGAATTCCAACACTTCAAATCAATTCAATTTATGACCTTACTGTCAGCATAAAAATACCATGGTATATAGGGGGTAAAATACCTTATCTACACAAGTCTGAACACATCAGTGCACAATACAGTATACAAACGATAACTTTTGAAGTTGAAAGACATTAAGGAATACCTCTAAATAATGTCGAACATCTTGTTTAAAAAAAATCACATTATCTTAAAATCACGTAAGTTTCTCTAATGAAAATGATTCCTAGAAATCAAACTTATGTTTTATAAGATTGTAAATTATTGAGGTGATAGGTTCAATGATCAAATCGTTATCTCAACCAATAAGATTAAAAATTTTCACTTAATCAAACAGCAGAATACAATGGCGTCACGCATTTAATTAGGTTTTTGCTGTTATAAAAGATTATATAGCGCGGTACAGGCGTACAATCATTCCTTAATCACCTTGAAAACTGTGTGTTCGCCGTAAAGCAAGAAATTCGAGCCATTAAAATGAATTTACAACACAATTTCACTAGTATTTAAAGCTATAAAAATAATTCTCCCAAAATTGGGAGTTCCCATGCTAGTTACTTTACAAAGTAACAAACATTAAAATCACGATTTCAAACTCGGTCCTGAAACTTCCTTCATTGCGAGGACACCATGCAACAAGTCTTTTCTTCGATGCATCATGTATAGTGGAATGTTCCTAAATTCATCAGAAATTTGCCTCATCTTCATAAAGCAATCTTGACTTAAAAAATCACAACGATTTACATTCAGAAAGATGGGAAACTCAGGTAGAAAATAATGCTTCAACGTGAGATAGGTGCAACCACAATAAGGAGGATCATGAGTAAGGGTGGCCCCCCTCGGAAACAAAACTTTTCAATTCCTCTCGAATTTTTAATGAGAAAGGCTTGATGTTGAGAGAGGCAGCCATTGGAGTGTGCATCTTCTTGATAAAAGGATTTTTTTTCTTCCCATCAGCGCAATGTTATAATGGAGACGAGGTTGTCAACGGGTCAACCTCGTGATGGAGAAAAATACATTCGTGTTATTTTAAATGTACTTTCCAGTCTGCTGATTTTACGGTCAGCGGACTGCGCATAGTCCTAGTTGCCAAGAGGAATTAAATCCGCAATTAAAGGTGGGACAATGTCGACAATTAAAGGGGGGAAAGGACTAGCATTACCGGCCTTTCTATAACGTAATATGCAGTTAATTAAAAACGGTCGTACAACGCATAGTGAAGTATATGTGCCCTACAAAGGTGTCAATTACAAATACCGTAACTTGTGTTGTTTGAAAGTAGTTTACAAAATGCAACATGGGAAGTACAATGAAGAAAAGGGAGGATATAAAATATAATAAAAAAACCACGGGCTTTCAAGTTCATAATGAACAAAAAGAATGCTACAAGACCTTTTCCTTAAACTTTCCAATCCTGTCACATGATTTAATAAGCCTCCCATCTCTGTTTGTTGCCTTTTGCAATACAACTCCAGGATTGCCCATGGATTTTGTGCAAAATTTCCTGATAGACAACTATTTTGCATATTTCTTCCAGAGATTGAACTAGTATATGCAATACATATTAATTGATAAAATGGTAAGCAGTATATATTAACATGTAAAAATGAAAACTGTCAGCCTAGTGTCGAATAAATACCTTAGATGTTGCCCACAATATATACTTTATGAATTACAGAACAAGAGGCCAATATGTTTTTTAAGAGATTGACCTATTAATTGCGTATAGTTATTATTGAAAGAATGCTAAGCAGTAGATTAACATGTAAAACTGAAAACTGACGTCCTCGTGTCAAATACAGCGTTCAGATGTTGCTCACATAGCATATGAATCACAGTACAAGAGGCCAACAAAACAAGCATGGATTATATGCTCGGTTTCTAATCGGCTCAGGGTCAGTGATATGATCATGAAGCAAGGCTTAATGTCCATTAAATCAAATAACCCTTTCATTGGAGTTCAAATCTTAAGTGCATGAGCAGCAGCAGCAGCATGCGCACAACAAGCCAATAGGGTGAGAATCTAGTTTTGGAGGTTTGGAATTCAGGATTGCCAAATTCTACAAAACTTAATTCCCACCATGTAATATAAATCGGATAAGCTTGTCGGGTGTCTATGATCTCATATATAATCAATAATGATATGCCAAAAATCGGACCATTAAGGGTTTTTTATACACTGCATTAAGGATCACGAATATATAGTTTGCATGTGAAGTTTAATATGGTGCATATCATTACAGTGTTATTTATGGATTTATGGAGGCGGTTATTGGTCACGCGAAATGTAGATTTTGAATATTACAATTTTAAGTTAGTAGACAATCACTCAGGGAATCAATTTCAATTATTGAATAATTATTCCGAACTGAAACGTTCTGCAATGCTTGTATTTTAATTCAGCATTGTCATTTTTTGCAGAATTAGGCTGACCTAATAGAATAATATTATTTTGTGGTGATATAAATTTGTATGTTGGTATAAGACTACATTGCGAACGAGGCAGGTCCACACACGCCATCCAAATGAAACATGATTTTGCCATCAAGATACGTAGGTTTATGAGGTTAAGGACAGAAAAGTCATATTTCAAACTTGCAGGTAGCTGGACACACGCTTGCAATTATCATGATTGAAAGCAAACAGTGGCTGGTTGTCAGTTGAAATGATATTCTCATTAGAAATTGCATGCCCTTGGTGTGATTTGCATGGTCAAGACCAAATCAAGCGAGATAACATCTGGCATATATACGGTTGGCAAATCAGATCTCTATGGTGCTGCATGCATGTTATAAATTAGGATCGGCTTATGTGTAATTGCAGGATTTCATTATGTGTTGCTAATTAAGAAACAACGAGGCATGACTGGACTGGAAAAAAAAACTCAATGTAAAGTGAAAGGCCAGTGAATGGTAAGGAATTCCTTTTTTATTTCAAAGCACTGTGAAAACAAGTCCACTGTTAATTAAACAATAAGTTGTACATGAATTTGTATGTAACTATAGATATAAAAATATGCTCTCAGATGAACGTTTCATATAGCAAAAAGATGTGCACATCCTCTATTTAAAACTATAGTTTGCTTTTCTCATTAGTTTGGGGGATGGTATTTTATGGACGAACATTTGATGAACCTTCATGGAACAATGGGTTCATGAATTTTCATCAACGCAGCTGCACTGCAAAAAACATTTTATTCATATTGGCATGTACGCTGATAATAATGAAACAATATATCAGGGTGTAACAACTTTATATTTCACCTTTTTATGAAAACACCATATGTATATGATTCTAACCACATATAGACATGCATGTCAATAATGTCCATAAATAAGCGTATATGAAACAAGTGGCTAATTACATGTACAGTATGTCCATATTTGACCATAAATCCGAGCACATGTCCACTTTTTTATTATGTCTATTAGCATATCCCATTTCTGCTATGTCCATGTATACATGTCCAATTTCCGATATATACATATGTTCACTTTAAAAACTGTATCCTAACATATTAGACATTTATATAATGTATTAACAATATTATACACCTGCTAATATATTTTATTTTCCATAGTTGGTCTTCTATGTTTCAGAGAATA
This sequence comes from Julus scandinavius, assembly GCA_034696685.1. Taxonomy (NCBI): domain Eukaryota; kingdom Metazoa; phylum Arthropoda; class Diplopoda; order Julida; family Julidae; genus Julus; species Julus scandinavius. The sequence goes on along the minus strand of JAQGAE010000118.1, from coordinate 38,051 downwards.
ACAGATATTGCACTATATGCATGGACTCACTGAAATTGTTTCAGAAATATATATGGATTTTTCTCCATCCATGTACATATGCACTTAGTGAATCATTAAAGTTATGGAAGCACATTTATCATTAAGGCAATTTAGCATCAATCATTTTTGAAAAGTCGCACATGTATGTAAGTATACAGCCATCAGAACGTCCTCAAATTCCTGTAGGCCATAGCTAACCAAAAAAACGTACTCGATGGCTAGACATTTTTATGAAAATTTACACCAAAAAAAAATCATCAGACATTACTTCGTTTTTGTTAGCTCATAATCGCTAATGATAGATAAATATAACATTTCTTTAATCTAAAACTTGAGCTCACTGCTCGCTTTTACGAGTTTAATTTTCCCTTCACTGATGACAGACAAGTTCTTCTATGGCCGTTAAATTTAATAGGTGATTAAAACGGGCTTTAATCAAGGATAGCAATGGAAATCGCCGATCAAAAACGTGTTTTCACCGCCAATTACAATGCAAGGATAATTATGCAACTGATCATTATATTCTAGTTAATGCCCGAGGGTTCAGAAGCATTCCCAGACGATAAATATAGCATCATGCCATCAGCAACCTACCACAGTATTTTTTTTTCAAAAATGTCAATGAAATAAAATTTAAAAAAAAATCAACATCCCTTTTTAATATTTACCCGAAACGGATGTAAGGAGCACTAAACTCATCTGATATTGAGAAACGTCCTGATGGTCCAATGATGAAATTGGACATTACAACCCAAAATATAAAGAACCCAAGTGTAATAAAGGCGTGCTTATCAATTTGGAAACCGTTATGTATACATACTGCAAACGCAATATAATTAAGAGGGTGTGGATTTAACTTGACCTTCGAGGAATTTTCGTGTGAAAGTCTTGAGATTGCCATAAATACTCTCTTGCTGACGTTCACTTTTTCGCCATTGACCACCCCCTTCAGGTGTGCTGAAGTGAAGCACGACACTGATAACATGTGGGCACCGAGGCACGAGCAAGACCAAGGCTACATTCCTCAGCATATATACAGTATATACTGTTTCCCCTGGGGAGGAGGGAGAACAGGGCCACATATTTGTACCTGCCGACGCCCTATCAACGGCACAAAGGCCAGAGGGATCGACGCATAAAAAACAAAATCAAAGGTTCGGTAATTGGAAGTGTAGGAGGACGGCTCAAGAGGGTAAATCATGAAAAATGCGTAACATATTGCTTCGTTTTAAAACGGTGAAGTCACATGGTATACTCTTAGCTCTTTGAACGTAAACTATACTCAAGATGACTTCCTTTCTATTGAAGGGCCTACTGACTCCATGGTTGTATATTTTGAACTTCAACAGTGATATGCTCATTAGTATGCATACAAATCGAGAGGGAGGATGAAGACGAAGTTCATGTCTTCTGTCCCAAATTCATGTACTGTATTACTAACAAAAGTCAGTTCTTGAGCAAGCTTACTCTGGAAACATTTTTTGACTACATGTTACATGGCACTAGTTGTTGGCTATCATTTTTCAGAGTTGCACCTTTCTGCCAGTCTAGGGCATGTGCTCTAACTTTGCAGCTGGTACAAAAACACTTTTGAGTATTAAATTGCAACATAAATCACGTATGGCATACATTGTACTTTAATTATGATACAGTAAGAGTTGAAACCCCAGCTCTGACGACTATGATCATAACTAAGATTCCATAATAAGAAATCAGAAATCTTGACTTAATAGTAGAGTGAGAAATTTTTGTAATAAAAACTTTGACATGGACTTCAGAAAAAACTGTAGAAAGTAAGTCCAAATTCATCCATATCCACTGCATATGAATTTGCCTTAAGTCATAATACAAGCGGTTTGATGACTCTGAGGAGATTCTTTGATATGCTATATTTGTTGATGCTGACCTCTGCGTGTGACAAGTCAACGAGGTCAAGCTACATTATTACCTAGAACTCAATGGGCCGTGACATGCAAATAAACCTGGGTAAAGATTAATCGGCCACTGACTGTTGGATCAGATGCAATAAATATATACTGGCTTACTCTGTATCTCTCATGGAACTTGTTTCAGCACTGCATTTTCACTTTGTCGATGCCGAATCTATCGAAAAATTACAGTTTTGAGAAATTTAAATTTCACGAAGTAATATGCGTGATGTGTATAGGTGTGGTTAAAAAGTGTGTTAATTCGTGTGAGTAAATGTGTACAAACGTTTTCCAGCGAGGAGGTGAAGGACTGCTAATTAGAAAGTGTTGTATAAAGCAAAGAACATTTCCACTTACTATTACTGGAATGAGGTTTGTTTCAAATTGTTTGGGCCATGAGGTTGATATAACTTGTTTTCAAACAAATGCTACCATTTTTGCCAAGATGCAAAATTCTATAAAGCAAGGAAACTTTCCCTTATTATCAATGGAATGAAGTTTGGTAACGTTACTAAATTATATTTTAACAAATGATTTTACACACAGAACATCACCTAAAAACGCAATATCTGTAAAGAATATGCTCCAAAATGCCAGGAATTTAGGGTACATTTACACGCAAACTGCCATGGAACCTAAATATCATGCTGAAATAGGAAGATTAGTTGATACTCATATAGTTTAATCATCGGTTAATATAATTCAAAGTTAATGATCTGTAATGCCTGTAAATACAATCTGTAATTGCTGGAGAGATACATAAACGATGATGGAATGAAACCAAAATCGGTTTCGTCTAAATTTTTTTAAAAAAACAGCAATAATACAACATTCTCCGCGCACTGCCACAATCTCCACCAACTGGAAAATGATTTCTAAGTTGGATGAAATGCTTTTTTTAAAAAAGCTTTCCTATACACTTAACTGGTTTGCTAGGTTAGTGGTTTTCAGCAAGTATGTAGTTTTTATCTTATCTTTGCGATGAATTTACGTTCGTATACGGCTTTCAAATTCAACTTTCAAAGGGAAAAATAAAACATCGAAACAGTTAAATGTTCCGTTAAATTATCTCGTGATGTTGAGATGATTGTTTGCATATTTCAAAACTTTCCACTCTTTTATTTCGATGGATTTTAAGTAGGCACATATCCTTTTGAACATGGATATAAAGGTGGTTTTTTTCGGAATTCATTGTATAGTTAAAAAGGCAATGCGAGAGTTTTTTTTAACTTTTGGAGGGTAAGAAAAGGTTGAATTTCAATGACAAAAACTGAAAGTGCTTAAAAAAAATACCCTTTCGTAAGCTTTTGTATTGTGCATTCTGTGTAGGCTTACCTCAACACTAAAAAAAAGTAATTTTAAGAAGTTTATATGTGAAAAATGGTGCAAAACAGGCACGAGCAAATGCGTTTAAGATGTTATTTAAATGATATTCTCCATTAATCGAGCGTTATAACTAGTCCCGTTCTTATCTTCCGAATGACACGAAGATATATAAGGTCGTGAATTTTAAGTGAAATTGAAAGTTATTTCAAAAACAATGGCGCCAGGAATGTCAGAGGCCATCAATCCTCATGTTAAATGCTTGCACGAGTGACATTTTCAAATCTAAAACAGCAATGTCATTGAGCCACGAATGCTATTTCGTGATCTAGCTGGTGAATGTGGGTAGTAAACTTAATTGCATATATATATATAGCAAGTTCTACATTCATCCTTCTTCTAACAAAACATTTCGCCCAGTATTGTGATGATTTTATACAGGATCAAATAGGAAATTCGTCGCCTGGACACTTAGTAACCCTATTCTTCGAAATGGTTTTTTTTTTTAAATCTTCCGAGGAAACATGAAATAAAGTAATAAACACGAGATTGCAAATGTTCAAATGTTGTGATTCTAGATAATGTTAACATTAGTACACCCAATTCTGTGAAAACCTTCGTAAGAATAGTGTAAAAAAGGCGAAACATCGGTGGCTGCATGGTTCCACAATTTAAAAACGCAATATACCTTATGCATAAAGCCCTTAAGGTACGGTTAATGGCACCAGTTGCATGATAGGACCACATTTCGCATTTCCGGATTTTATCCCCTTTTTCCTTTATTGACTACTTTATCATAAAGTAATGTTTAGTTTAATTAAAAAATAGTAAGTAAAACTGCAACACAATTTTCACAAAATGATAGTCGACAACTAATAATCATACGAGAAAATCGACAACGTACTATTAGAAAAATTAGATCTTTTTAAACCATATTAAAGCAACAAAAAACAAGAAGACAAAAATATATTTTTCTATACTGCATTATTTCATTATCATAAAAAGAGAGAATCTGACGTATTTCTTCCTGGTGGTGCTGAACCAGAATAAGGCTTTTTTAAGGCAATTTTGGAATTGAGTGGATTTGGATTAAAACCTTATAGATTGCGACTTGAGTCGTCGAAATCTTTGAATTCTACTTTTCTAACCAGTGGCGTAACTACAATTTTTGGCCTCACAAGCAGGATTGTTTTGGGGCCCAAGGAAGAGGGCCCAAACACGGCTATTTCACAGCCGTTAGCTATTATATCATCACTGCGGAACTTGCGCCCTACAGTAGAACTTGTCTAAATGCATCCTGTGTAAATGAATAACCTCTCTAAAAGCATAAACCATTCCGGTCCTGACTTGGGACCCGTGTATATAAATGAACTTGCACATTAAGGACCCTTACAGAGGGGGTGGAAGTCCCCCTTCATAGGCTAAATTTCTAGGTAGGTGATGAAGGCTTATCCCCTGGAGTTGGTGTTTAGCCCTCGTGTTTCAGAAATATGCCAACATTAAAAATCACCAAACAAGCAACAAAAAAACAGCGCCATGCGACATCAGAAGCTTGTCGGATATGGCGCCATCTATAGTCTACACGAAGCCTCTCCATTATTTAAAGCTCTAGAGTCCAATGGCTTGAACATCGGTGGGGATGCCAACGCCACCTGTGGAGAAACTGCGTTAACTGGTTGGGCAAAAAGGATGCTCAACCAAGCATTTATCGGGTGAAGAAGGTGCAAACGTACACGTGGCACCTGGTTCAGTGGCCGAGTGAATGAATGTGGCAAAAAAGGGGGAGGACCGTGCATGCAAAAGGGGAGGGGGGGGGGAAGTTGCAGAAAGTGGCCTTGCTTCAGGACTGCAGAAGGGGAAATCAACAACAGGATGGACGCCCAGGAGGCTATACACCCTCAACTGCACACATTACCATGCAATCCAAGCAAATTGCATTGGTAAACCTTGCTCAAAACCAGAACTTGAAATACGAACAAGAATTTCCCTGGTTTTGGTCGTTGAAATTAATGACAATCTGCACCAGGTTCTAGGAAACTTGAAAATGACATGCCTTACCCCCCGCTTGCAATTCCCATTCTTGTCCCATCCTTTTTCTAATCAAATTCATAAAATACACTGAAAACCCACTAAGTTAGTTGGTTCTACAAAATGTAGCTATCAAGAAAGACACCCCTCTTGTCCAACTTGCGTCCTTAATTGAATCCAATATGGATTTTTAAGTACACCTTCCATTTCCATATATGGTTGGCATCATGCGAAGGGTGAGGTACAACTTTGTTCCAAATAATTTAGTTGCAATAATGATAGGTTGAGTATGTCAATGGAATGGTAAAGCAGGTTGTAAGTACATTGCAAAACCGGTCGGTCACAACAGAAACGACCTTGCATCTGTTTCAATATCGCTACAATTTAAAATTTAAGAAAAGAACAAAAATTGCTGTAGTAAATATTGTAAAGGGAGGTATAATTACTTCGTACTACTTTGGATAAGTTATGGCGAACACAAGGCAGAAACTGTTTTTAAGAAAATCCCAACCTACATATAATTGTCTCCATGAAAATGGAAGGAGGCAATTACATGTATTTGCAGTAAACTAATTATGAACACTAATGCAATGCTAGCATTTTTTTTTAGAAATCTTAAATTTGGTTGGTCTGGACCTCATTGCATACCAGTTTTCGTTAATTCAAGGCAGAACACGTCAATAAGATTTACTTGTTCCCATGTTTTGGAAAAAAAAAGATGTTTATGAATAAAAAGCGATTATTTAAAAATTTTGGAAATTATTATAGTGACGTATCTAACATTATAAAGTATATGGGGATAAATCAAGAAATGTTACTTATACTCACTAACAGCAAACAAAACGAAACGACCACACGATTAAACATCTAAACACGCCCAATAGTGTGCCGAATCAACATTAAAACGTCATTTCTGGTTGACTGTCAGGTTGGAACAAGAAATTCTGAGAAGGTAAGATTGGCCGAGATGGTCCAGTTTTTTGGCCCCTACCATTATGGAAGATTTGACCCCATTAAGGTTTCCTTTAGCGGGGGTTTGTTAATGACGATGTTTACAAAACAAGGAACCAGGCATTGTGTCACAGCTACAACAAGTCATTCAAGACACTGCTTTTATGACACCTGAACTTCTGCAGAATGGACCCTGGGAAAACATTGCAGAAGTACACAATATGCGAAAATCTGTTCAGGACACAATGTCCATACTTCACAAACTTGTGTGTAATGGATATACTATAAAGAGGGTTGTACAAAACAATAGAAATATACTTGTTACAGTTACATACATATTTCATTCTAACACTAACATACTACCTCAACGTTTCTTAATGGTTCTATAATTCTGCCTCCTGTGTTAACTAAAGCAAATTTGTCCTATAAATTTAAATTTTATAGCGCAACATACAGTATGTGCAAACAACAATGTCTGATTGCACCAAATTCCAATCACATAAACTGCGATAAACAACGGGTTTTAATCACCGATTAAAATACATGTGGTAATAAAATATTATTTAATGCAATTAAAACTTAATTATTATCTACCACAATATATGGAAATGTTGTTAATCATATTTCTTTGACAAGAAATGCATTTGGAAATGTATAACAACATATATTCTTGTCTGTGTGGGTTGAAAACCTACATTGTTTTATGTCGTCCAAATTCTATTTTCTTAATGATCGTGTACACTTATTAAAAGCAACGCCCTGCATTATTTAGGACTTCCAAATAACTCAAATTGCCATGCAGGGTGTCACAAATTTAACTTCTATATGTTCAAGTCGTTTGTGAAGTACATTATTTATAAGATATTGACATTCAGATAGTGTCATAACCGAATATTAATAAAAATCATAAAATTCATAATGCATTTTCAAAATTATGTGCGGTTATTATACATTTAGTTCGACATATCTCACGATAATAATCAAGGAGAGAATTCTTTCTGATAAAACAACTCTTTATTTTTCACAAGGATATGTATGATGAAAACAAAACATAGACAATACGCTATTTGTCTTTCATTTTGTTCCAAATTTCATCACCTGGATATTTTGCATTAACTAGATTTATAATGTTACCCTTGTGTTCCTTTCAAACAAAATTGGATTACAATGATAACTTAACAATGCACCTGCTGACTACAAAATACCTAATTGATGATCTATTACATTCTTGTTAAAAAAACAGCATTGAAATTAGGTTTGGAAAAAAAAATCATTCGTATCAGTCGTCTAAAAAATTAATCGATACGAGGAAGTTATAACTATAGTGAACATTTTTTTTCTGGATCAGATTGGTGAAAATTGAATTTCAAATCAGCAGATCAATAAAATAGGCAAAACGAATATGATTTCCAAATCTCATTAACTGTATCACTTTCATGCCATTTACAAGATTAGTGGACCGTTTTTCAATATTCGAAATTCCGTGGGTTGTCTTCTGTTTGAGTCTTAGATTCAGTATCAATTTCATGCCAAATTATTACGCTTAAAATGCGTTGCAAATAGCATAGAGACTTATTAATTTCAAATACCTGTAGTTGGAACGCTACAAGATCTTGTAACAAGTTTTTTTTTTTCAAATAATAAAAAAAACATTTTGCCAACAACATACAATGTAGTAGATTGTGAGATAAAACAAATGACTTCTCATGGATCATCCATGTCCATAATTTGGACATGGAATTGTTTTAACTATCTATGCAAATGAAGTCCGTGAAAGGAAATGAATTTTTGTAAGAAAGAACATAAGCACGGTGCCATGACCCACCAATAAACTTGGTACCAAATGCTCTTCCTTAACATTTATTACACATGGACCAATTTAAAAAGCAGGTGCCTAAAAAATAACGATACCCACACGATAACATGACTTCCTTTTTTACCTTTTTTTTTGCACTGTAAAATGCAAATTTTTTGTTCAAATTTGAAACATACCTGCCCACCTATACTAGTTTGTATACGCTTTTCAAGATTACAAGCTACACAATTGAATAATTTAGGACAGCTCTGAGCGGATAATACTAATAAAAGTCTTGCACTGATGGAGTTATGATTTCATATAGCAGTGTCTTCCTGATTTGTTTACCTTTTCACTCCTACCAATTACAAGGATTTAACAAGGAATGTATATAAATTTGGTTGTTGCACGCTATAGTAATCAGGGTGTCTATATAGTATGTCTATGTTAATCTTCTGCACTATTTTATAACCATCGTCTTTGAAAATTTTAAAAACGACAAACAGTAATCAAAATGAAATTTCGAGATGTTTTAAAGTAATCAAAGTCGTGCTTGTGAATATTAGCGAAACACCTCTTTTTATAGTCTACATGTGGCGCGGTAAGGACATGTCAAAACTCATTTTGATTTACTGATGATGATGATGATGATTTAATTATCGTTGATATTATTCCGCCATTGTTACCATACTCTTATATTACCTTAACTGATTATTACAAATCGAAAATCTCATGTTTAATTTTGCGATAAACTTAAACATTTGCAAACTGTCATTACCGATAATTTGTATTTTTACGGTCGTACTATGAATATTTTCTGTATTACATAGGTGGATGATGAAATTGCATATTTCATAAATCGGTGGTTAAAATTTCACGCTAGCCATGATGTGGTGATGACCCAAATAATGAACATATCGGTGTTTGAGAAGTTATGAATAAACCAATATTCATCTAAAATAAGCAGGTAGAGCCTGACCCCCTCTTTACATTTATAAGAAATTATTTTTTTTAAAAACAAGAAATAATGTTGTAAATATCCTGGTTATTAATAATTAGCATATAAATAATAAAGTAAACATGTTGCTAAGGTATTTTATTTTTATTATTTTTTGTAAACTCTGGATTAACCGGCTCTCTTCCTTAACCAATCAGCTTCAAGTCCCAACCAGGAAGGATGAGAGGGGTTGTGCTGTACACGAAATGTCCCAAAGTACATTTGTACTATTTGAGTCGATGCAGAAGTTTAGGCTATGTGATAAAAATAAATAACTAATTTTAAGCTGTCTGACTATGCCAATAAAAGCCTGAAAAATGACTTTCAATATACAGAATTTGGAGGGGAAAAAAATGATGGCACACCCCTGTAATGTAGATATCACCTAAATTGTTGGTGAAGTTTTGTTTCCTGCTGCGACACAAGTTTTAATACCGTCTGTATTTCCATATTTTTATTGTAAAACCTAAAAGTTTTTTTTTATTAAATACGGAAGGGTATCCTGGAGCAGTATACATATTGCACGGTATATAATTGAAAAGAATGTGGGTGGAAGATAGGCGAGATGTAATGGATTATCCCACACTTCACCAACATGGAAAATTAAGGCCGAAAGAGTTCATAACAATATGTATCCTGTTTTTCTCGCCTTAAAAAAAAGGTAAACTTAATCTGCAGATTACCGTAATATAGAATTAAGCATTCACGCTATTCCCATTATACCGCAAATAAATTATCGAAATGAAATCACATTAAAAAGTAAGAGTTACACCTTGAAGAAAATGCTTTTCATAAAAGGTTTTAAAAAAAAACAACTTTTTCTTGAAATTATAACCTTGCATCATGACTCATATACATATATACAAGAAAATTGATTCCGAGTCGAATTTAATAATCGACAAAAAGAGCCATGATATTCAGAACCACAGCCAAAGATGAATTTCCAGTCACAATGTGAAATTACAAGGTTGAAGTATTATTAATGATGTCACAACTAAAATTGGTCTATTCTATTGTGCGATATGTGCTGTATTAGCACACTAAGGTTGCGAGACAGAACAATAAGCGTTCAAATCGTCTTAATCCCAACTTGTCATGGCACTTAAGGTCAAAAATGACATTTTCTCACGCTCTCGTGTAATGTTATTTTACAGAAACACATCCATCCTTTTTATGTGTATTTTTATAGGTCATATTTTTTGTTTGTTAAAGAAATTTAAAAAAAAAACTTTACATTGTTACATCCCAGCCTGCGAAAGTAAATTAACCGTCGCTAAGACAAAGCCTTGTTTTTGATTGTTTAAGACTAATTTCTAAAATTAGAAGCAAGAACTTACTAGATTGGGTCCGAACAGAATTTCTAGTTTTTTATGTTATCTGCTTATTTATTTTTTGAAGGCGAACTCAATGGGGGTTCGTCGCCATGTGCCGTGTTTACAAAATAGGGCAACACATCGAAACTACACGAGTAGTCCACCTGCGCTCAACATGTCGGCTCAACAATGAAAATCTTTACCAAACCGAATTTTCAAAACTTGGACGATGATAAGTAAAGTACGGAATGACTCGACTGAAGATCAGAATTGAGTTAGGACAGGTCATCCGTGCATTGCTCCAGGCCTAGCAGTGTTTGCCTTCGTTTAGGGGCCATGCAATTTATGTACACGTTCTATTCAACGAAAAGTTGTGCACATTTTTTGAGGCATAATCAGTTTCAGACAATGCAGTATTTGCGACTGATAATCATGTACAGATAATCAGTACTTTTCATTAAAAAGTTCCAAGGCTGCACTATTAAGTGGTTTACTGAAATTGGTATAAAAATACATCATGATGATAAAAGGACACAAAAGTAACATGGTGATAGACAATTGCCTCAATTTAAACAAATTTGTAAAAAAAATGTTTTTGCATCAGCTCAAAAAAGTCAAAATATGATGTCATTATATTTCAGTATATTCATTATTCCCCAATTTATTCAAAAGTTTCTAGAGTACCTGATGATGGCTTTGTGAATCAAATTGCCGTGCATCAAAATAAAATAATTGAGTTATGTCATGCAGTATTATCCAGTCTATATTTATCTGTAAACAAGAACCATTTGAAAAATAGAATTTCTACATGTTCAACATTTCAAATTAGAGATATTGAAGAGTGTCTCGTTCAGCACGTTGTAAACCACTGTTTTCATGCCCTTTTCTTTTGTTATGTCAGTGTATAAAAACGTCAGCATTTACCTTCTAAACTAATTAGAGACGTCTCTAATTATGAAAAAACATTCTTCAAAACGGGCATTGTGAATATAAACATATGCGCCCAACAAATGCTAATCCACTATTCATTGTTCATTAGGGTTTTGTAAAAATGCATACTGGAATAAAAATTCAAGCATTCGCGCATTAGCATAACGTAAACTTTGATTAGCTCGACCACCTTGCATACATTTTCTTAGTAAAGTTCAATTAGCCAATCAATCAAATGAAAGAAACCGATAGCAGAGATAATACCAGGTTGCAAACTAATATCTACATACAGAAATTGATGGAGATGTTTCTATTGATATAATGATGTCCTGGACTAATGAAAAATGGATAGCATGCATTGTTGGCGTCCCATAATTTACCCCCTGAGGAGAGCGGCTTAATTATTTTTAATGGGATGAAGACATCAACTAAAAAGATTGTGTTGCAGGCCAACTCTTCATTATAAAAGTGCGATCACATATGCAGATTTCGAAATCTGGTTTTTAGATGTTCATAAGCAATTATATGGCTTAGTGTGCCTCGTAGTGTTAATTGACTTATACAGGAAACGTAATGGTGGTTAAGACACGAACCAGGATATTTTAAATTCTTTTTACATTTAATCACGATATCCTAGTGGCTGCAATTATAAAGTCATTAATTTTAAATTCCACGATAATTCAGTTCAAACGACAGAAGTGATTTTTTTTTAATATTTTAAACTACGGAACACCTGCTTGATATTACGAAGAGTATAACATGATTAATTTTACAAACCAATCAACTAGACGTCATGAAATGTGCTCAACCTTTACAATACATCACTTTTGAACATAACACCAATGACATTAACCCTTCTACTACGTTTCAATACTTTTTCGCCTTACGTAATGTAAAGCAAAAAAACAACTACTAAAACAAATTATCAGAAGTACATCTTTAAAATATGGTACATAATTGCATTTCTATACAATTAGTTACAGTAATATTAACATATTTCATTTTAAATCCCTATACTGAATTTGGTTTGGGTTGTGAATAATTAAAGGGTCATTATTTCTTAGGGGCCATTCAAATAAGACGTCCCCGAAATTCCCCCACCCCCTGCCCACATTGTGTCCTTGTTATTTTTTTTAAAGTAGGGTGTCCAAAAAATTCGTTGGAATATGTAAAGGCTCATCCTATATAAAATTTTCAAGCATCCGTCTCGCTGAAAATTCCACGACATTTTTTCCACATTTTTCTGATTAATAGAACTTTCCTGACATGGAAGGAAAATGACATCATAAAATTGGTGTTTAACACAAATTTAGGCATAATTCCCGACTTTCCCGAGGTTTTAAAAATTCAAGTACATTTGGGACTGGGGAAACATATTTTCTGGTGTAAATGTTCCCTTTCACTGACCTTTAAAACTCAATTAAACAGAATCCAAAAACTGAAAACCATCATTAGTGGACTTCCATAATGGCTTTACCCCTCCTTTCCCCCCCCCCTTCCATACCACCCTCTTTAGGATATCCTATTTGAATGTCCCCTTATAAAAATATAAGGTTGCTCACGGTTACTGACATTTATTTATACGTAAGTGAAAGCCATAATCATAAACGTTGAACTTGTATTCATTTCATCGCTTCAACTGCAAGCAATGACAATTAATGAGCAAGTCAAATCTTCAAACTTCTAATTTCAGAGAGCAAAAAACCCTCATTTTAATTGCATTCTTTTAATGCATGCAGTCCTGCAAAAAACCGCAGGAGGGAAAATATGATAGGCAGTTGAGGCTGTCCAATGTATATACACGAGAGCATGTAGTATATAGCGCATATATGCAAAGCAATGTTGAACCGTGAGCACGCAAATACCCATCTGAACAGCCATAAACAAACAAGAACACACCTAAACAGGTGAATGGCCAGCACAGCACTGCTTGTATACTTAGTATGCGGCGTATATACACGGGTCCATCTGTAACGTCAACAATCACGAGACAGGAAAAAGTTCCAGTCCTGATCACTGTATCATAATAAAGTTTGAGTTTACTTCATGACCCCCACAGTCAAAGAATGTCACGTGCAGGTCAGCATACTGTGAACCCTCCTGGCCCTGCACAAAACATTGCATGTCACATGTTTCTTAAACTTGAACACTGCCATCGTATGTAGTTAATATCTCAATTGTTGACATAGAAAAATACATACTTGTACATTTTAAATAGCTATGATATTTTACAAATCTTCATATCACCCGTTTGACGATGCAATTGATTATCTAAACAAAATAGCAAGAAATTTTACCTTTGCTGGTACTAATTTCATATTTTTCAAATGTGACTGATGTTTACATTAAATGAAAAGTAATTTTCTACAACTGACCTGTCCATTTGAAGACGTGGAATACAACTACCCACGAGGTAACGTAAACAACTAGTAACAATGCTCGGTAGCATCACTGATGTCTTGACGATGATTCAGGAAAAAAACAACACTTGGAAGCAACTTTGAGGACAGTTTCCATATAGATCACTTTACAATTCTTACATTATGAAAATAATGGAGTCAACCAATTTCTCACAAAACTAGAAGACTGGACGTGTTGTCAGCAAACGATGTGGAAATGTCATTGTAAACGTTTTCATGGAAATAACTGTAATCAGCTTATAGTTTATACAAAGTAGCACTCCATGCACACTTTGAATAAATGAAGATTTCAACCGCTATAAGCCTGCTGTGTAATCCGTGACAACGAAGTTATGATACACCGTATGACACAGCTGCACCAAGTTCACTATTGTTAAGTTTTATAATTAAAAGTCATAAAAAATGAATTCCAAGCGGATGCACGTCAATGATAAAAAAAACTGCTCTGATGCTTAATAGAAAAAATATGAAGAAAAAAAAAAAAAACACGGCTTCTTACACAATACCACAATGTAGAAATAATAAGAAATTAATTATGAAGTTTACCTCCTCGAAAATTAAAAGGTTAAGCATGACTTGGGCCACGTGCGTGGATGGAGTCAACGGTGAAACATGTTTACCACACTATTAATGGCGAAAATGGAGCACTAATAAAGCACATATTGTATAAAAAAAGCACGGCATCGTGGTTCAGAATACCCAAACGTGTCCGACCTATTCAAGCGTTCATCCTAAAATAAAATACAATGTCGACTTGCCTGCACCTGAGATGTATATGGAGGCTTTCACATTAACCTTATATGTAAGGGGAATAAGCAGTTCGAGTGCAACAGGGGGTTTACTTTTTTATGTATTATATTATAATCTACACGTGCACCTACAAAACAGGGTAAAAGTTTTCGAAACGTCGAATCCTAGAACTTAAAAAATAGCGAGATGAGATTTCATTTCTACACGAATGTTTAAAATATTCTCTTATCGCGGTCACTAAGGCGTAGATGGAATATTCTGATTGGGAAAGTTTATATAGGTGAATTTTACAATGCTATGGAAACACAATGTAAATGAAATACACATTGTTAATAAGTTAGATTACTTATTTGAATCCATGGGACCTAATTAGTGCAGACGAGAAGCGAAAGTATTAACACCTTCCTGCATATTTTCGTACATGTTATCTACAAGTTTCGGTCAATATACATTCATTTAATTATTCTAACCAACATATATCAGGTTAATCACACAGTATATGCTTGCAAGTTATTCGTGGGTGTTAAAACAGTTCAATACTAATCACATTGTTTTCAATTTCAATTTGTAACACGAGTATAACGAGTTTAACTCACTGTGATTTTCAACTCTTTTCAGCTCACTGAACACTAAACTAAGTCGAAAATTGTCGCGGCACAAGGTATCAAACTTATCAATTCTGAAACATAATGTGAAAATTTGTGTTCATAATGATATTCAATTAAAATCTTAATTTGATAAGGAGGTCTCAGAGAAACTCAAAATAAGTTAATTCACTATTACTGAAATTGTTTAACTCGTACAAATAGATGTTTTAATATTTTTACTGAACCAGAATAAAGATTATTTAGTAAAAAACTTCTAAAAACAGGACAAACATTTTTGCATTTTAGGTACAGCCCAAGCCGGAAGTTCAACATTCTAAGACGTTTCAATTCAGCCTGTCTCTTTTGATTACTTTTAACATGCAAATGGGAAAATAATTTCCAACCTTGTAGGAAATACTGTATATGTACATCACCCCGAAATGTGATCGAAACAACAGACAGGAGAATTTGGGTGGCCACCGTCTACATATGGATGAAATTAAACGTACAGAAGAGGGTGGCAAGCGTCGAGACAACGATTAATGTCTTGAGAACAATGTAAAAAGCCATTTCAAGCCCCTTTGCAATCACTGGATTAAACGTTGCCGTCCTCGCAAATCTTTGGTGTAGCCATTTTACGAGACATCGATTATCAGCGTTTATAGAAAGGGAAAATTATAAGGAGGGGTGCAAGTTTAGGTGGTGTATTATCCTGCAAGAACGAATTAAAACTTAAGTCTGTATTACATATGCTACATAAATGGGATATAAAAATAGGAAGGGGTCAAATCATGGAGGGTGTTCCTGCACGATTGCAGTCTCAAATGCTCCCCTGAAGCGATCTTAATGTTATCGCTGAATGAGTAATGAAACTAATATTCCTACAGGCAGCAGATTGACAGAAGCAGAAAATTTTTTATGTCCATTTGTGCAATAACAATTAATTTTGTACTTGAGCGCCTAAATTAGACTATTGTTACATCAAGAAAAATCAATCGTGCCAATTTTCTTAAGCATGTTCTATCAAATTTATGTCATCAAATGCGTTAATGTAACACAAGCAGCGTCTACATATGTATATAGAGTCTAGCCTCTGAGGGCCTCACAATTCAACATTACCTGGAATACATTTTCACTACTGTAATTTTTAATAAAATTAAGACTATGATTTCATTAACGCCACAAAGACGTGACATTAAAGGTCGTGTAACTTAGACACAATGCATAAACAAAAGCAGGCAAAATCTGAAGAAAAAAAAAGTGCGTGCAAATAATGGATAGTGGGCAGCGTTCAATGTAGACAATACAGTAATTTTGATCGTCTATCGTTTACGTACACCTAGACACGTTAAAGAGTATATAAAGTAACAATGGAAAGCGTCTTCTGAAAATAAGCAACACGGAAAACTGCAACCAATATTCGTGTTGGTGTCAAATAACGCCCCGGAACGCTCTTTAAAAGATATTTTTCCATATACGCCATTATAATGTTAGAGGATCAAAAAATTTCAAAAGGTTTTTTATCTGCTACTTTGAAGTTTTTCAAGTGCATATTCAGATGAATATAAGCTTACGTTTCAAGAGTGTTTCACCTCAGTCATTATCCATTATGTGGCTTGGCCCTCTTCCTTGTTTCATTTTTTTTATTCAGTCACCAGATATAGGACATGCGGTTTTAAATGAACTGACCAAAAGGCGAAAACTATACTAATATGGAAGTAAATGTTCAGCTGACCTCCCTGACCTTTAACTAGCACCTGAGCTCAGCTTACATCTCATATTAGAGGGCGACATGGGCTTTACTATGGTCACGACCTCATCAGAAACAGTCACCAGAAAATTTAATGTAAAACATTGTTTCCCACAGGCATAAAAACAATGTCTTTGCATGTATAATCCTCAAAATTACTTGTTGAATTTATAGAGGGACATTTTTGAAATAAAGAACAATTGTTAGCCAGAGTCAGAGTCCACCATCACAAACATACATATGTTATTGAAATAATTTCAATATTCCTAACATTTTTGCATAGACAAAATATCTGTTACGCTGAATTATTGAGCATTCGATGACTAAGAACAAATGATTAAGTTGGATCACAACCCTATCACTTTCAATGGGTGAAATTTTAAAACACAATCACAGCCAAACAAAAAGAGATTAAATAAAAATAAAAATTGTTTAAAATAGCTTGATAAATCAGAAATGGTATTACTTTTTCGTTTTTCACTTTGAAATGGTAGGTATTTTAAAATTAATAAACAAGTTTGATAAATGTCCGTTAATTTGCACATTCTGACAGCAGGTGGCAGCATGAGAATGCAAATTAACAGACATTTTTATTTAATCTCTTTTTGTTTGGCTGTGTTTTAAAATTTCACCCATTGAAAGTGATAGGGTTGTGATTCCCCTTAAGGACATGCATGTCCTAACCGACAAGATATATTAAAAGAACCTACTTTTTGTGGGCACTCTATGACCTGTTAGGAGTTACCCTCCATCTACTGTAAAAACCTCATCAAATGCCAGCTTATTAATTTCATTAGAACTCCTATTATCAAGCAGACTAGTTCATTCTGCTTAATAATTTCCTCTCTGTTCCATGCATGCAAATGTATGAAGCAGAAAAGCGACAAAAAAATTATGTGAAAAATGGTGACAGTATTGAGGTTAACATTTTCGGCACGCAAGCGTTTCACCATACTTCAAGAGCATGAATATGTACAACAATCAGTTCACCTTAAAATTCCCTGACATCTAACCGTAGCTTTCAAAAGAGCACAAGTTTTTTTTTACCCTTTCGGATATCCAAATGCACCACATTTTACTTCCTTTGTAACCTGTTCGTTTCTTAGATAAGTGGCAAATGGAGCTTTTCATAATGTACTCACTACTTCCGTAAACACAATACAGCAATTACAGTAATACCTTTTCGTGACAAGTATGTACTTTTACATATTTTAACCGTGGAAACTTCATTTTTTTTAGAGTGGATAAGAGAAACATTACAAAATGATGCGTTTCTAATTGGCTTACCAAATATGTCACGATGCAATTGCTATAAAGCGTAATAAGTAGTGTTCACAAAGAATTTTCACTCGTACAATTAAAAATCTGACAACAGACCTAATATTAAAGACAATTTTAAACTACTGCATGTGGGTGGCCTATGTCATATATAACAACTATGAAATTTTTTTAAACTCGGTATTTAAGATTTTTTACCCTACAGATTCATCGACTTCCTTGTAATTGAATTTATTTGATAACCAGTGCACGAACGAAAGAATGCATCGAATTAATAGCATTGAGTGTACCTATACTGGTATTGGTATAAAATTTAAAAAAAGTATATACATGAAACGTACACATTTTGCTTTTGGTGTTAACGACCGATGCAGTATAAAAAAAATTCTTAGAATTATTTTCACTTAAATTTCAATAGCATTTTATAGAGCTTGGGAAAACAAACTATTAAGTTTTAGCAAACGAAAATAAACATAAAAATGGAGAAATGCAGCATACATTTTAGATCCCTATTCCACTGTCTCAAGAAACAACTTAAAAAGTTATTTTATCCTTCAAAAATAGTTAGCAATTCAAATATACTTATCACCAAGTCAATTGAAAAATTATTTAACTATAAACGGTTAGAACGTCAGAATCTAATTACAATTATGTCTTTAAAAGACAATGCATGGCTACTTTGCATGTCATATGTCAACAGTTTCAAATTATTTTATGCAACGAGTACAGTACTCAGACAGTTATTATATAGGCATCGAAGATAGAAGGTAAAGATATGAAACCATCAGAGGTAACCTAAGTTTTTTTTATCGTCTTTATCTGAGTGGCTTACAGGCGCCAAGAAACAATGCAAAACCACATATCTACAAAACGTGTTTCAAAAATCAAAATGGCGAAATCATCTTTAGATGGTGTCAGGCAATTGTGGGTCTAGTCCCACATTTTTATCCACTGCATATTTCATTAACAAGTATGAGAACGATTTAAGAATGAGAGCATTAACAATGAATATGAGCCGAAAAATGATAACTGTAATAATATTTACGCACACATGATGCAATTAATGTCAGAACCCGAAGATAAACAACAGTGTTTTATGTTCTAGCTGAAAAATGAACTATAGTTTTATGCAGATAAGTATCTGAACGTTGCACCAGCGATATATGAAGAAAAATTCATATTCCACCCACATATATAGTCCAATTACGATACCATTACCGAAACCGTTTACTGCTCGTATTTGTGCAAAAAACAATCTGAGAATGACCTAGAGAAATTCCGATTATGGCAATTAATTATTAGGTTGTGATTTCTATTCTACTGAACCATCACGGAACATTGTCTATAAGTTACTATCAGGAAATTACGTGAATAATCTACAGTAAGTACTGCATAAGTTGCTCACGTTTCTACCCTCTTCTGTGTATATGTGTGTGCAGATTTGGCGGGAATCCAGAGGAACAATAGGCTGGAAATGTAGGCCCATATGAGGTATGACATGTTGGTCGTAGATCATATTTAAGGAACCATCCTAGAATTCTCTTAATTACCTGTAAAAACTTTAAAATACGGATAGATAAAAACAGGGGAGTATTATTTAAAGCCACGACTTCTCAATCCGATCCAATCCTCAATAGTTACCAATGATGACCAGGTCTCATTAAAGTTTTTAAAAAAGTTAAGATTGGGAGTTCCACTCTCCCATTATTTAAAATAAACTTGCGAAACAAAGCTCAATGCATTTTCTCAGACAAAAGTTTTATAAAACTTGGACAATTTTCCAAACTGCACAGTTGCAGAATAGTAACACAAAACATCCAAGACATAATTCTGGTACTGGTGTCAACGCTTGACAAAATCAACACAGTGTTTAAACACCAAAGAAGCGAACTAACTTAAAGTAAAAAAAGAAAGTTTAAAATCTAGACTACAGCATTCTAGAACACTCCGCATTCTAGAATTCAATGCCTTTCAGAAGTAGAACACCAGCATGTGCACTTTTCCACATGCTGAGCTCCACAAGCAGTTCAAATCACCGCAGCACAAAAGACTATAATGGCAATAAACAGATTTTCTAGTAGTTTTCATTAAAACCCGTGAACAACAGACATTTACCAGGCTACATTAGCTTCAAATATGACGTTGTGCATGCATAGTGCCATTTAAGGTCATACATTACATTTATGTCGGGCTTTACAATTTAACATTGATTTATTTCTTTGACAGAGAACCTTGTTAATGACGAATTCTAGGCGATAATTTTTCTCCCTATTGTTATATTTGACAAATGTTACCATTGTATAGTCACAAGCTTAGAAACCACTTTAAATCTGTCATGACATCGACGTTGCAGGAATTCTGACGTCTTCTACTGTTAGTTCGACATCTTACCATATTTTGATGTTAGTGGATTTTGACATAGTAGATATTATTACGTCTTTGTTTTTGATATTTGATTCACCGATGGCGGGAGTGAAACGGAAGTGCAACGGCTAACGGCTGACAATCGGCTTACGCCGCGGGGTAACAGCTGTAGAACGACTCACGAGAACTTTTCATGAGTTAAGGTTTCTTGCAAAATATTGTAGCCTCAAATGTTGTGGATGAGGCAAAATCTAAAGGAATATTTCAGAAGTTTTTTTTTGGATTGTATTGGGACCTGAGCAATCTGAGTCGTTACGTGCAGACTACACATGAAACAATGCAATTTGGGTGGGAATACACCACTGGGATTGTAATGGTGAATCCCATAAATATGGAAAATATTGGGAAAAGCAGCATGTGCTTTAATATTTCACGCAACAATTCCTTCCGTTTTCTGATAAGCATCGAATCCAATAAAGTAAAGATGAATTGTGTAATTTCCTACAAGCCTCCTTTTTTCACCACAGGTGTCCCCAATAAATCGCCAACAGAAACAGAACATTTCCCCACGATTAGCCGAACAATATTTCTAGCGTTTAAGGAACAATTTCCCTAATTAGCTTACTTCTGTCACTGTTGAAAAAAGAAGGAAGAACACGTTTAAATCCCAAGTTCACGAAACATGAGTTAACTCAATATTAAAGTTGTGTACTGCATTGCTTTTTTTACGTGTTTTTCTTTTCGTTTTTCTTTAAAAAAAAAAAATAAATAAAAAAAACTTGCAAAATGTTTTTAAAAAATGATCATTTATCATTTTTAACTTTAGGTGACAGGGACGAAATCGTGAAAATGTTGAATTGTGAATTAAGGAAGAAGCTGCATGGGGCTGAGTGGGATTTTAACGAGGTTATTGTACGTACTGAAAACTAGCAACTTT
Organism: Julus scandinavius; assembly: GCA_034696685.1. Lineage (NCBI taxonomy): Eukaryota > Metazoa > Arthropoda > Diplopoda > Julida > Julidae > Julus > Julus scandinavius. The sequence goes on along the minus strand of JAQGAE010000118.1, from coordinate 16,679 downwards.
TATACAGTCCATCCGTTACAGCTCATGAAAACACAGCTCAAAATTTAACTAAAAAATCTTAGAAGTCATTAGTGTAGCACCCGTCGCAGCTTCTTATTATGCTTTCGTTGATTTTAGTAATGATAACATCGCATTCAAATTCCTTCTTATACAACATTTTTGCAGAAAGAGGTGTGTGTGAGTGTGTGTTTGTTATTTTTATGTAAACCCTTAAAACATACCTGTAAACATCAGCTTTACATTTGTTGTAAGCAAATTATAAAAGTTTATTATACAAAACTATAAATTCTTAATTTTCACAGTCAACGTTTTTTTATGAAAAATAATCATGTTAACTGACAGATTCCCGAGATGCCAAATACAGTATACAACTGCAAATTGCTGACTGAGAGGATGATATCATATTTTTCATACTTTCATCTCTTCCCCAAATTGAATACGATGATGTCATATTTGAATGAGGAAGTACCCATGACTAAAAATTATTTTTTATATTGCAATGATCTCAAGCCATACCAATGCAAAATACCTTATGAAAGTTACACGGAAATAGAATCCTGGGTAAAACCCTTTGTTATAGTCAAGCCATCGACGTCATCTTGAGTTATTACTTTTGTGAATAAAATCCATACTTTATTTCAAATTTAAGACAAAGTATCGTACTTTGCATGCACGGTGTATTATCATTTTTACAAAATTGCACGACTGTGATGAACACATTGCAGGTCAAAGCACGATCCACAAACAGAACATCAGCAAAGTTCTTAGTGCTTTATATATTCAGAGCAAACTGGAAACGTGTTTTGTAAACATTGAATTCCGATTGAAATCTATACCACCAAGATCAGGTCATGAGGCAAGGAAGGATAGAAGGAAGTCTCCAGCCAAAAGGCATTTTTGTTAAGCGTCCTATAATGTAAAAGCCCATGCTGAGCACCTATAATTGTATTCACAAGATTTTCACATGGTCTTTGCCGAATGATAATCTTATCTACGGAGTCATTTTTGCAGTTAAAAATCTTGAAAGCTGGAGAAAAACGACCAGCAGGGGGCTAACAGAAAACAAAAACAAAAAAAACAATTGCACAAAAGAATTTGGGTGATAAAAAGAACGGATAAACAACATTAAAAATTAGTTTTAATATTTGTGCGTTTCTCGAAATTAGCAACAATCTGAAAACCGCATTTTCACATCGAGCGACAGCCATCTTGGAATCTGAATAGGAATTCCAAAATGGATGCGCTATACCGTGAAAAATTGTTTGTATAAAAATCTCGATCAGATAAACACGGTGCCAACCTTTTATTACGTAATTACGTGAAGGGACACACTGTCACGCGTCATTGAATGGCGTGGAATGTTGAAGATGCAAATCAGATGGCCGCCAATTTCGTATGGCCCTACAGCAATACATAGCCCATCTTATCCGGTTTATTTAGCATATGTACACTTCCTGAACTGTCTCAAACGTGTTCGGCAATCAGATCCAATCGTGCCTTTTCAATGCAGGAATTCTCACCTCCACAGGCTAATTCAACATGACGAACGCATGGCGTCCAGTAAACGACAACACTTATTGCTCATTCTCCCCCCTCATCATGCAAAACTACTGAAAAGCGACAAGAAGTGTTGGGCGTCACATTCCACCACCACCTCTGCAGGGTTGGCATTTCTATTTTTGAACTCTACAAATTCAATCTTCTCCATTACAGTTCACGTTCACAATATGATGAATATGGGAACATTCCCAGGTTGCATACGAATTGCGTGTGAAGTCCTCGAGACAGGGTTTATGCGTTACATATTTCACATGAAGGTTAATGTGAAATGCCATTCGGTGAAAATCTCCCTCAAATCAAATACCTTTTAGAATGAATGGCATTCTTTGCCATTTACTGTTCTAATGCCTAAGAATTCGCATTTTTAATAACAACCACACAAGATAATAGTGAAAATATCATGAGAGCTTACTTAAGTTCTTTATGATATCATATAGAGGTTTGTTTGTTTGTTTTCACGGGAATACCTCAATCATGGACGGAAGTTATAAAACGTCAACAACGTACTGTAGGCGTGCCTCTTGTTTGTGTGCTTCCAAATTGTTTGTCCAAATTAAGTCCAAAAACTGGTTTGCATAACAATTTTTTTGTGACCACTCAATTTCTGCATGACGTACCTATACGTAAAGTCCATTGTAATTAAGGTTTGAAGATAATTAAGCTGATGAAAAGATGGACTTGTATTTCCATCAACGGGAGTGAAAAACAAACAATCCATATCGAAAGTAATATATCTCGCAAAACCGGATTAATTTGATGGGAACAGGCAAAGTATATAATCCAGATTTCGGGTAATAAACATGGTAATCGAGGTGATAATTCCAAACATACTTGGAATCAAAATAAGAAGGACGTCCTACTTTAACTAAACATGCATGATGTGATATGTTGGTGAAACATTCCACCATATCATGCTATAATATTGGTGTTTGAGAGTTTTAGGAGGCTAGAATGCCATAAGACTGTCATGGGTATTTCATTACATTCTAACCACCTGTCAGGTACCAATTTAAAGGTGCATATCAATTACATGCAGTAAAGACGGTAAGGCGTTTAAGCATATTTTTAACAACTATAAGTATATAATAGAAAGGGTCCTACCGAAAAACAGCCAACGTCAGGGTCCTGAAAGCACTATCAATTAACTGTTGTGCAGCAGCCAATGAGGAACAGAAAACATCGTTGATACGAAGTACTTGATCACCAACCAGTAATCCGTCTTCGCCACTGGATTTGCCATCTTTATCAACCTGAAAGTTGTTATAAGAAAGAAAACATAAGTTTAATTGTTTATTAATTAACCTATAATGACTGTGCCATATACAGTATGAGGATAACAGAAGAAGAAAAAAAGACTAGAATCGTGCACCTGAAATGCATATAATTATCATTAGACACACGCATCCTCTATTCATCTAAACATCTTGCATTGTATTTCAAAAGTAACATTCTGTGGTTATGTTACATTTACAATTAATTTCGATGGGCGTGTCATCTTTCCATTTTTGTGATGAGTTGAATTACAGTCTATTTTATTTGTGCATATGTTTGGCCCCAAAGGGTGGACAAAATAATGGAAAGTTAGAGATAGTATGTGGTTATGATGACTACGTTGTAAAAACTCTGAAGTTCTTCTTCCATTTATGTATCTTCCCATTTAAAGCTCGTGTCAGTGTATTAGTGGTGCCATCATGAATTTACCAAACAGATTTCTCAAACAAATTTCTTAAACAAATATCTCACTTTAGTGCTGTTGATAACCTGCATAATTTTCAAATGCATTGCTGGATTAAACCCACATAAGCAAAACAATACAAAGTTGTGGAGCAAAATTAGCATGAATTATAATGCATTGAGTTGGCACTAATAATCTTAATTAACATAATGGGATTATTCACACTCCTAATGTGGAGATGAAATGCGGGTGTATCAAACGGGAATCCGGGATTGGTGTTCAGATACTGTCTTCATGGTCCGCCTTCATAGCAAATGTACCAACGTTCCGGCCCATTTTACACGCACAATGACTTTTAAAGAACTAGTTCATGTGTTTTAAGTTAAATTTATAAACGATTCTATACTTATACTGACGAATTTAGCAATTTCAAAAACAACTTAAACGCAACGTGCTTCTGGTCCAAGTATTCCTTTGGATGTAATCATGGAAATGTTAAAAGAATAATTTATGTTACAGAAGTCAAACATTGCTTAAATATCTATCAGAATATGCAAAGCGTCATTAATGATTTACTTAATCCTATGTCTAATTAAATAGTCGTCCTTGGTTTTTCATTAAAATTCTTTCCAAGTTTCTTGCCTAAATCCGAATCTGCAGAATCAGCATTGATACCATAATAGTATATAAGGTTAAATATAATTACATCTAAAATCAGTGTTCCATCAAATACTTAATTACTGATAACATATTGGCACACACCTCATCTTTATTAGTGATGCATGATTCCTGCAGAAGCGTTAATGTGGTATACGTGAAAAGTTGAGAATTCATTTTGAATTTAGGCCATGGTCAAGTAGTGTTAATTAGCAAGCAATTATGCGAGTCAATCATTGGGGTTCGCTGTGCATGCCAAGGCTCGTCCCACCTCAAAAAAAGACGTCAGTCACACATAATTTGCTGTTGCATAGTGCACTAGAAAGCCCGTTATAAGATTAACGATAACAGTTAAACTTAGTAATTAACAAGCATATACAATTCAACAGGATATTTTCTTGCAGTATCTACAACAACTTTCATTTATAATCTACAGGTTGCAAGTGGATGGTTTTGATACATAAATTAACTGAACCATGGATAAAATGTCAGATATTTTGGAGGATATGGAAGACCAAATGCTTTTACTGTGTCAAATCTAACCATACGAAGTGATTAATTAAAATTCATTTATTGCCCAACCCCATCGAAATATGGGATACGAATATGAAAATAACAATCCCTGAATTAAATTTTCACTTTCTTCTTTGTCAATCTATTCTAACATTACACAAACATTCTTGACAAACATTTCTTAGCAAACTTACATTGTTAATACATACATTACAATGCATTTTGCAAACATTAAGATTTTTTTTTTAAATGCACCATAAGAAAATATATGAATAATCTCTAAGGTTTTTATCGATCGTTTAGCAAATTGAGCAAAACGGATTGTGGCCACGGCTTGTCAGTGGTCAAAAAGCCGACAAGTAAAATTACATAAAACGTTACAACTCCGTGAATAAAACAGACAGGGGTCCAACAATGAAAGCACGATTATCGTGGTAAAAATCCTTGAAAAAAAAGCACTCCATGGAAACACGATGAAATGCTCTTGTAGCAAGGGCGAAACGTAATATGTGATGGCTCCCAATTCTACAACCCCCAACAAAACCAGGTGTTTCGTTTCTCAAAAAATCTTTTAATTTTGACTTCACCGCGTGAATGCGAGGCACAATGCGTGATAATTCTTTCTGTAAAAATCGAAATGGGCAAAAGCACCCCCATTGACACCACTTATGGCCTGCCTATGGACTAAAACACAAAGCGAGAGTTAATGGCCTATCCAGTGTTTACATTGAAGGTGTTTCAACTCCAGGCTTGGCCTGACAACTTTTCGCCTTGACCAGGAGGGCATTGGGCAATTCCAATGAGCTTATACACATTTTGGATCTATGAATTATGGGGGAGTTGCATTATATTCTTTATAATCATAACGTCATGTGCCCCCCACACTCCTCACGTTTATCAAAGACGCCGCCCAATGGGTTCACTTCAAGTCCCGTGCGCAGCACCACCCAAAATTCAGTGAATCTTTAGTCAAAAGTGTTTTTTTTATAGTGTTTTGAAGGCGATTTTTGATACTCCAACATTTGGCCTTAATTTGGTGAAATTAAAGCCTGTGTGTTTTATATAACCACATCCCTTTCGCCTAACAACCACTTGAGGGGCTACGAAAATCCTGTTTCATCAAAGCCAATTAAGTGTTGTGAAAATACTTTGAATTTTGAAGCTTCATTTGAAAGCAGTGTGTGTCCCGCATGGCCGAAAACAATAGAAGCCGTACCAGTTTCATTTTAAGCTATATTGCTTTGTCCTACCCTCTCCAGAAATCAATGGGAGAAGTTACATTTTGGACATCATCAAATTATACCATATTCTTGTTCTGGTTTTAATGCATTGAAGTACACCATTATTATTATCCCTGGGCACTGCAATTACATTTCTTTTGACCATGCAATATACAGCCTCCCAGTTACTCGAATCAAATGAATAATTAAAATTTGAAAGCTGTCTTATTTACAGAATTGCCTTTAAGGCGGCCATACATCCCACACTCTTAAATTTCAAAAAAATATACACCCGTTAGAAAAACACCTTACTTACATTTTGGTTTCTTTTCAAAATATATTCAACTAAAGAAATGGTGAATAAATGATTAAAAAATTCGATGTATGGAAAAATAGCTGTAGTCACGGAATGGATTTTCAACTTAGTTGAATACAGATTTGCAGAAATTATATTCAAATCAGCTGAATTGTGCATGTGTTGTTTTCATCAGGTAGGAATTCAATCCATGACTACAGCTATACATATGGAACATCAAACAGTTCAAATTTGGGATAGTGTCACAAATTTAAATAACAATACATGTATATACATTTTACTACAGTAATCAATTACCAAAATGAACTATTTGAAAATTGTAAAGGACACAGCTATAGAGAATGAAATTCTTTGTAGCAACCGCTTTAAATTATATATCTTTTTAATAAGTAAAATTTATAAACATGCCCTAAATATTTTTTTTACACCTCCAACTGGTATATCGATGAAATGAAATAGAGGTTATGTTTGTTTCGCTAAACTGAACATTAGTGAAACGCTATACTTCTTTTAAAGCTGCCGCTGGAAATTTAAAAAATGGCTTTCAGATAGTATAGCGATTGCATAATTTGATCAATGAATTAAATTAGTGCAAGTTTGGCGTTGGTGGAGGTGATTTGTATTAGTTCTAACTACACTGTCCCTTTGTGTATGTCTAACCTAAAAAATCAGAATTTGAATACCTTCGCCATTAATTGTTCAGGTTGATGTGTATCAACATTTCAAAAACAAATTTTAGTGGGGTACCGAGTTTTTCATGGGAACTTACCTAACAACCCTATTCTTGCTCATGTTTTTAATGCCAACCGAGTGACACGAAAAACAAAAACACCCGATCGACTAAAAAAAAGTAAACGAACTTAGCAAAATCAGACAATGCTCGATATCACTACATTCTTCGAGGAATCCATGAGCGATTTTATGCTCAACATACGTGAATTCCCTCCACAAAAATGTCTTCTGGGCAATTACGCTTATCATCGGATGCCTTTTTTTCCCACACACTGTTGAATGTTATCAAATTCATGGTTTTATGCACTGACGACCAAACAAAAGAAACGTTTTGTTTTAGAAAATGAGAGTGAGAACTGCTGCTTAAAATCAGCACAGTCACTCCAACATTTTTTCTCACATGAATCTTGAAATTTCAGATTTTCTTCAAAGATGCATCAACTTAGAAGGCCTTGCTCGTTGTAGCGTGAAATTCATAGAGCAAGACTTTTGGGTTCCCCCTTGCCTCATCGTGCATGTCCATCAGCTGTTTTCAAATGGACGACACATTGGCGGGCTCAGACTGCTCAGATACCATCTTGAATATGCAATTGGGCAAAGAACAAAAAAAATGATGATGTCAAGAAAAGTTGACGATCTCCTGAGGCCATGCATGGTGGAGAATGTTGGCCAAAGTCAGCAGAAACGCTTGAGAGCAAGGAGTGAAAGTGGATAAAAAAAAAACTACATAAAACTCGTTTCAAAATTTGCTACTATAGTTTCCGATGGCAGCACTGACCAGATAAAAAGTCCCTTTTATTGGCCCACTGCCAGTTCTGAATCAAGCGCTTGCCCACATCTGAACCCGTGGAAATTTAAGTTACATTATTGACCTCTCACATTCACATTTAAGAGCAAAACAAGATATTGATAAAACATTTTTAAACTTGCTTATTAAAAGAGGATATACTATCATAGAGGGCATACTTTCGAGTACTTCTGAATGCCTGTAGAAGTACAGATTTAAAAACAACAGCAATTTTGAATGATAGTGTTGTTGTTAAAATATTTGATACAATTTACAGTATGTAAGCTAACATTTCACTTTGCACAGAGTAATTAACAGTTACTCAATTAACCTTACTTCTTAAGCAAAATATTTCAAAATAAGCATGACAGTTAGGATACAAGCTAAGTATAGGCAAATAAATGCTTTTCAAGTTTCGTTCAAAGCTGTTTTTATGTCTTTTATGTAAGTCAATGCCATTATGTTCTGTTTTATGTGTATAGTATATTTCAATAATTATAGAAATCTGTTCAATATTGTTATTGTTATTTGGATTGGCATTGTTATCCTAAATTTCAAATCAATTAATTGCTAACAATGTTTTCTGTTTTAAGCTATGTTCTCATCAATCATCCTTAAGTTAAGTTGTGGAAGACGCCCATTATTCTCTTTAAAAGCATAAAAACTTACTAAAACATATTCTATGACATTAGCAAGGACATTTTATAGTTTCAAAATCCTACATTTTGGTCTTCTTTTAAAAGGGGTCATGTATAATTTTTCGTCAAATTATACACTAGTGCAAAAGACTCCACCCTAGCTTTCCCGCCTGTGACCCCGGCAAGGGGTTACAGACAAGTGATAGACGACTGGATTTGGGCCAAAGTTAACTTAATAAGGGGCAGTTTTTTTTATTCATATCCGCCCTTAAAAGTCACTCAAAATCACGTATGGTTTATGGGTTTTGACCCTCTTTAAATAGCTCCCTACTGGCTTGTAGAAGGAAAAAAAAACCGATGGGAGCCATTTGTCTCAACTAATCTTCAGTCAAGAACGGACCGATTTGTTTATATTTTTACGTTATATTCCAGCCGGTCAACATTCCCGAAGCAATGTCTAAGGATGCAGCAAACAAAGTTTATTATAACGCTCGACTAATGAATGTCAATAAAGATTATGAAAGAACTATCTATTCCATTCTGTAAGATTACGAATGTCAAAACTGTCTACTGGCTGCATACCAAAGAGGAAAATAAAAACAGGTTGAAAACATTTAGTATTAATACAAATGTCTATGCTGAAATACATTACCAAACTCATAATTACTTGAAATTAATTTGGACGAAATTACAACATGGCTGCCAGTGATGGCCCATTCTGTACAAATGTTGCCAACTGTAATTTTATCAACAGAATTAATGGGTCATTGCTGCAATGGCAATCTCCCCAAAAAAAATTGATCAGATCAAACTTAGTTGTAGTTCATTAAGTGTAGTTAATTAATTTGAACGAAATTACCACCTTACAACATGGCTTCCAGTGATGACTCATTCCCTACAAATGTTGTCATCTGTAAATCCATCACAGAATTATTCGGTCATTGCTGCAATGGCAATCTCCCAAAAAATGTGATCAGATTAAAATGAGTTGTATAGTTCATTTTTGCTCTAACTGGTATCAAGTCTTGCCTTAATATTACATCAAAATGTATATGCAGTAGGCTACTTTAGAATCTTATATGAACCTTATATGAGAATGATTTGCAAGATGTCTGTTAAATAATGAAATGCCCACCCTTCTTTGTCTGGAAGGTTTGGGTGAAAAGTTTACGTGCAGCAGCAGCAGCAGCTCATAAAAATTTGTTATCGATTTTAATAAAGTTTAAAGCAACACAAAAACATGTCTTACTTCGACCTTGATGGGGTTTTTCTTCCTTCATTGCAAACAACATTTGCACCTTAAATATCCAGTAATCCAATATACGTTTTCATAGGATTAACTCTCTCAAAAAAAGCCTTCTTTTTTATTATGTCAGATTTACATGGTGTTCAATAAGTTTTAACAATTCAAGACTAGCATTCCAAAAGTTTTTTTTTTTTTCCAAATCACAAATACAAGTATAATAACTGCAGATGTAGTTTGGCAAGACATGCTATTCATGCTGATGAACAAAACTGAGCGAACAGTCGGTTAACCTGTTAATTTATTAGTATGAAGAATCATTAATATTATACTGCCCGATCCAAACTGTGGTTTTTCAACCGGTTAGCTGCAGAGAATTGATCCGCGTTAAAAAATTCTGTGTTTAGAAATTCTAGAAATTTGACAGGTGACATTGTTGAATCAGTTTCGGTGCTTTTTTCCTCAGTACATGTTTTTCAGCATTCCATAAAAAGGTAGCCACATGTTTTAAAAAATGCCATGCCAAATTGTATCGAGTGGTTTAACCACACACACACAAAAAAACTAAAAGTTTCAATACAATGTTTTGTTTTTTCAAATTATGAAATTACTACTAAAGAACTTGAACTACAAAACTGTAAAAAGTAGACACATTGACAGTGATATTAATCCTATCCATTGTCAAATTTTTGATTTAAGTAAATAAAACTACGAAGACAGTCTTTAGCCCAATGTTTAATGCTGGCACACCGTATTTCTGTCAATTCTATATTAAAAACACCTAAAGAAGGGTAAAAAGTACTTGAAACATCGTGCCAGCATTAAACATTGCTTTCATGGTTATATTTACATCAGAAACGAGCTTACTCGACTCGTGCTTGTCAGATCTTTAAATTCTAAATTTAAAAGCCATGACGTATCCTGCTCGAAAACATGTGGTGACACTCGTGGGATTAAAGTCCCAAAACACGGGCAAAGACAGAAAAGTTGCACAGATTACCGTTACTCAAGTTCAAAGGTTACATTTCCAATTTTGGTTCAATTCTTGAAATTAAGAAAAAGAAAAAAACTGTTACCTGGACGACGCTGAGTGGAGTCCCCCGTCCTCCGGCCAGACGAAATCCCCACGTTAGCCTCCTGCTGTCTTCGTTTCCTCCCTTGAGTACAACGACGTGAAAACCACGGCTCATGGTAACCAACAAGGACGACGGACGAAAAACAAAACTTTAAACATCCATTTTTGATGTTGTTTTTTTGCAAAAGTGAACCGAATATCCGAGTTCGGAGTAACAAGGTGGGAGGAGCGGTTTCGAGTTCCACCAGCACAAGCTATTTGGCCGGAGAAGGAACGCCAACTCCCCGTAGGATTCCTTGACATCTAGGTGGCGCGAGTTTAAAACCTCTTACTTCAGCAAGAATATAAAAAACAAGGAGAGAGCTAGAGAGTGGGTGCATTGAGACAATAGTAATATTCCCAGGATCAGAAAAATGCAAGGTCAATTAAACGCAAGCAACGCTGCAGCGTCTATTAAACTTGGCTTCTCACGTCCGAACACCGTAAATTATTCCGTAATAATAGGACGAAAGCGTGCCAACCCCTATAGCATCAGATTCCTAAAACTTTACAGAGATACCGCAGAACCTGTCTAAATAAATGAACCTGCCTAAAAGCATATTTTTGTATATTCTGGAAGTGGACAATTTTCAGAATGCATTAATGTTTTTGTGAACAACAATAATTTGTGAATGAAAAATAATAATAAAATAACAGTAGAATAAATAATATCCAAAAATGAAGCAGGGATTCCTGGATTTTAGAACACTAAACGGAACCATTTTAACATGGCGAATATATAAATAGGGATAAGTGAAAACTACTATATAACTTACATTTTTGTTTTGAGGAATTTTAATATTTAATAATTTAGCTTTCGATGCGTATATGAAATGTCCCTGAATAATCTCCAGGTCCTCCTTGAATGCCAATGAATTATTTCTTTACTTATTCACCGTTACTGATAGGAATTTTCACACGTTTGATACATATTACATCATTTTTACACCAAGTAGTTTATTACGTCACAAAATGTCACCTCCCCCATAACAAATAAATATATTTTGAACTCACCTTGCCAACTTCCCACTTCGTCGACAGTACATTTGCGGTTTCCCCGCCGACTCCCATTATATCCCATTACAGAATAATTTTAGGATCATTTACTGTATTTTTATTAAAATGTTATTTGTAGCCAGTTTTTGTCTAACCTGCCCTAACCTAACCTATAACCTAATCAAATTATTTGTCGACGCAATGCCATGTCGGCAAAGTAGGACGATACCATACTGACAACGGGTGTATATTGAAAAGAATTGAATTTTTTTTAATGCATATACAGAAAAAATACATGTAACAATTATGCATTAAAATGCACTAATATCGATAGTTGATTATACATTGGGCCGCATTACATTTACTCGATAAATACATGGCTTTTATTATATCATATGGCAATTATGATATCCATTATTCTCAGTATAAGCAAACGGGAGATGGCATAAAGGTATATTGTGCAATGCTGCAAATAACGAAGAGGCAGAATATATGCGAAGAAGAAGAATAAATTCTCCAAAATCAAACCATTATACATGCATGGTGGAGATTGTTTAAATTTGTGAAATACGTGTGAATATTTCCAATCAATAACCTGGCATGTACACAAAATCGTCATTTTTGGATATTACGTCTAGTTCAGGTTTGCGTTTCAAGTAAACCATCTTCTGTATTTGGTTCTGAGTTGAATTTTTCGTCCATTTATAATGAAAAATGAACGCAAAAAACGATTTAACAACGGTGAAGAGGCTCCATCCCAAAATTGCACCAATAATTCCGCCAATATTACCTGCAATTCGAATGTATATAGCGTGAGAATGAAAACCATTCAAAGCAATGGTCCGAGCAATCTGTTCATTATAATTACTTCCTTATAATTCTGCACATTTTCCTCTAAATTTAATCATAATAATAATTCTTTAAAGGGTTTTTAAAATTAATTTAAAGCAATTTATGCCAAACTTAGACAGTACTTAAAAATTAAAACACTTTATGAACTTCTCTTTTTTAAATTTAATAACTACTGTATTTTAAAATTTCGGTATAGCAACACGTGTTTATAGTTTCTACGTGGCTTGTATTTTGTGATTTTTTGTGCATATTTATTATCAAAATCTATTCTCAAATGCAACAGGTTACAAATTTTAACTTAGCAATTGAAAATTGTCCTTACTGCATAAATGCGGTATGTTACTTAAAACTTCCCTTCGATATGCCATGACTCTGGAGTTACCAAAGAAAACGTTGACAATAACCATGTTGTATCTATTTTAATACGATAACAACACATATTTATTTCGCATTCAGCCTATTATCTCTTTTTGATAAACATAATTAAACCTACCTCGAATATTCCTCAGTTTGATTAAATCGTTCAGCAACACTCTTTGCATCCAACAAAGCAGTGCTTACTGTAAAACTGTAAGAAGTGTAATCGCATCGATTTTTGCAATCACACTTTTCCCAATGTTGGATGTATGTATCAGTATCATTTTGCCTCATACTATCTACAGTAATTAATAACCACATATGAGACACATGCCTTGTTTTCAAATCCGCGTTATTTTTGTCTAAATTTTGACTTACTGGAGACATTCATGTAACACTCAGTTTCGACATCTTCGATGCACACTCTTTCACCTGCCAGACCTTTCAACAAGCAAATGATATTGCAATTTTGTTTTCCGGAAATGCCATATATTGCAAATAAATAAATAAACGAACAACCCACCCGGTGCAGTCCAATGCCGGCATCCACATTCCACCAAAGTCCTGTTTATGACACATTCAACCTTACAGGCCGTTGAGCTGTATCGATGAAAATACGCCAATGGCTTTTCACCTTCTGCGTAGCAGTTTTTACGTTTTCTGGCAAAAGGATGATCGAATACAGATTCGGTGGTATGAATCTGTGAAAAAAATTTGAATCTGTGGAAAGCCTTGAGAGGAAAATGGCGTCCTGTAGATTTTCAATTTCTAATTAGGGTACCGTATATGGAGCTCGTTTATTTATTTACAGGTTTAATTTACACATGTATGCTAATACGTTAATAATGTCCATTGGCATATGCCAAGAAATTTTAATGAAAGGCACGTGCTGAAAGCATCTTTCAGCATATTACCAACCAAGGTAAGAGGTCATTTTTTGAGATTCGCGATGTTGACCACCCGGATGCTTGTCCCGCCAAGAGCAGTAAGTAGCAACCCAAACATATATGGGAAATTACCAAGTCGGGGGGCAATAATGAAAAATTCACAGTGGATGGATGTTCTCCCCTTTCTAAGATTATAAGGGGCAAAGAGGATCGGCCCCTAAAATTGATGGTTGATGTCTAATTTGGGTTCCCAGGACCACTAATGATGTGAAGGACCCCTCTCAGAAGCGCCTGGAGGCCCTAATCAGCCATCCATCCAACCAATGCGAGCCCCTCCCAAGCAATATAATACGGAAGCCAGTTAACCACAGTTTTTACTCACCTTGCTCATCTCAATTAAAATATTGTTCTCTAGTCCTGGTGTTACATGGACAGACTTAGAAGTCATCACTGGGAATTCCTCAGGGGGATGCACCAGGACCTTTTTTGGAAACAAAAGGAAGTTGTAAAAATGGAATACTTGGGAAGAATTCTCAAGTTTGGGAAATAAAAGCGAAAGATATAGGCCCATAAATGCGAAATAGTCATTACATTCTCTTTGAAGAATGTTCTTAGTTTTGTAATATGGATTCATATTATTTAAAAGCCTATATCAATGTTTTTGAACGCTTTCTAAAAATTCATTTTAAACGCTTTCTAAAAATTCATTCTAAACGCTTTCAAAAAATTCATTCTAAACGCTTTCTAAAAATTCATTCTAAACGCTTTCAAAAAATTCTTCAAAACTACTGTTAAAATCAATTCTAAAATCTGTGCATTGTCGGTGTAGGCCAAATAAGGAGTGAATGTATAGTAAAAGCGAAGTTATTTACCATAAATCCAAGACATTCTCGTCTGTTATTGATTAATCTTGCATGTTCCACTCCACCGTTTTCTTGTTTCAAAATATCCAAAATGACAGAAATGCCATTGTTGACACCGAGACCAGCCACATTGCGCATTGACCAAGTATCGTTTTCCAGGGTGAAATTATCCCCCAGATATACCCTAGCTGCTGAGTATTTCTCTGGAAACTCATAATTGAACGTGTAGCAAAACGTCTCCCAATCCGTTAGAACCATTCGAAATAATTCTGCGCATTTGTAAGTACGAGATTTCCAAGAGCAATGCGGCATTGCCCTGTTTCGACGTCCCAAAATGAACTTGATTTTATTACCAATATCTTCACCCTGAAGAAGAAGAAATTTTTGATATGGTACGTGGATGCATGCCATTTTGATAAAATCAAGTTATTATAACAACAACAATTTGTAATTACTTGAACTCCTCGAGCGAGCCATTTCCTAATGTTACATATTGTTACAGCTGGAAAATATTCCCCCATTGAACTCCCATCTTCTGGTTCCACTGACACAACAATAGGGGAATTCATATAAGTGGTAGCAAGTTGGTAACATACAAAACTGGATAAGCCAAAGACCACCAAGTACACCACAAACCAAATAATCCTGCAATAAAATTCCGTGAGAAAACAAATGGAGAATTATCCCAAAGTGCTAATTTTCAAGTGATATTACCTTTCAATTCTGCTGTATTTGTCGTCCAGAAATAGAGCAAAATCAGCCAGGTGAAGTTTCTTGTGAAATGACGAAATTTTCTCTTGTTGGGCTTTTGTGAACATTTGCTGGGGAAAAATATGAGTAATCCTACTGGATTGCCTGAACATGTTGCCCCAAACCATCCTTGTTCAAGTTATGAAATCATTATTTTTAAACAAAGAGGTTCTACACGTCGAAAACACCAAAACTTGCACGAATAGTAAAAATCAAAATACATTAATTATGAATAACAACATTAAATCTAATTGAAATTAAACATTCATGAAATTTTTCTTTGAAATTTTAAGCTCTGGGAATTTAAAATAAACATCACGTACTTACTTTTAATACGCAAATTATTGAATAACATTCTGAATACTGGTTTTACGACATGCTGTTTACTCAACGTTGCAATATCTAATATGATTTATGCATAACATGAGCAAATTAATCCAATAATGTTTTATAGAATCTAGGCATGTGGTGAACAACTTTTTGTTTGGATGCATCAATAAACATTTCGACAAAATGGTTAATTTGGAAAATTTTGAAATGGACACAAAATCGATTTTCCAAATATATATATATATATATTACGTGAAACCCTTTCCCGCATAGCAATGAGGAGATGCTTATATTTCGGTTTTTTGATGTTTAAAGCTAAGTTTAAAGCTAAGTTTGGGAAATTTTGTGTAATACGAAATGTGACGAGTAACTCGCGAGAGTTAATCTCACGTGGAACCTTGTTTGTTTGAAAAGTTGGTGGTCAACTTGATATTTTTAGGTATTGAAGGACCCAAGTTTTTCAACACCATTTTAGTCAGCATACGATACAAGCACAATATGACTGAAATCCATCAGGAAACCTCAAAAAAAAAAATATCAGACAAGATCAAAATGGTTTTAAGATGGCTAATGGGCATGTTTTATACGATTTTTATAAAAAAAAAAAAAACATTAACAATATTTATTAAAAAGCAACAAAAATGAACTATGGAAGCAACGAATGCACTGGACAGCAAATAATTTGATCGGGTACTTTATAATCTTTTTAACGAGCAACAAATTGCGCTCAACTGCAAATGCATTACCATGGAATTTCTGTTAGCTTTTATCCGCATTACTAGCACATATCCAATAAATGACAAATCATTTGCCTATGATGCCACTGATGAATATCGGTTAACTTGATTTCCGGATAACCAGCAAACCGGATTACTTTGAATCGAGCTAAACTGTAAACAGAGGAAGAGTCACTGGGGAGACCTAAACGTTAGGAAGGAAGCAACAAACGTATGGCATCTCAACGTTAACTTAAAAAGTTTTCAAATGTACAAAAAAAAAAAAAAAAAAAAAAAAAAAAACTAAAACTGGCGTTATTTTCTAACGAAGCATATCGTGTGATGCAGATGGCAAATTTATATATGAAAGTACAAATATGTGCAGCAAAGACGAGGAAAGAAGAAAAAAAAAATGACGCGTGTACAGTAAGAATACAGAAATAAACAGATCCTAATTTGTCTTCCAATCGCCA
>JAQGAE010000117.1:0-56236 GCA_034696685.1 Julus scandinavius | reverse complement strand
ACAATTTTTATTTTTATTTAATCTATTTTTGTTTGGCTGTAATTGTGTTTTAAAATTTCACCCATTGAAAGTGATAGGGTTGTGATTCACCTTAATGCTTATAACATTTTTATGTTCCTGAAGTTTGAAATTTGGGGCAAACACTGCAAGCAGCCCGCCTTTACTAAATGCTAGATTACAAGGGCAGCTTTTTTCAAATGTTCTCATAACACATATAACGAACTGTATATGTATTTGTTATGCGTTCAAATAATATAGGGGGGCACAAACAGAGTACTTGTGCGGTAATAGGCGTCCATTTGCAGAAAATTTTCTCATTTCTTCATCCTACTCGGGCGTATACGAACGTATTTCTTACTTTCCCTGGTTGTAAGTTATCCCCATGAGAAGAAGCAGCGCAGCTCAGACTAGTGATAAATCGATTCAAGGAGCTAATGTTAATCTTTAGGGTAGCGTTAATGGTGTTTGTTGCCGAAAAACATATACAGAGAGGGCGAAATTATACCAACGTATTGTATTGAGCCGTATTTCTTTCGCGAAAATTGCAATTTAGTTTTTTAAGAGACTACTTCAATCTACCTTCAGGAAGTGACCTGGAATAACATTAAAACGATGGCAAAATATTTTGCTATTATTATTGTATATGTTTGCCATTTCTTTCTAAAACAATCTTAGTAAACCTTTCTTGGTTACGCTGTTGTGCCTTAAGCTTGAAATAATTTATTTACAATTTTGTTAAGTAGACGTAATCGAATTCTACGCTATGGAGTGTACACTGCGCACTGCTAGCGTTTTAGAAATAAACTTATGCAATTATTTGTAAATTATATACGTCGATCGACCTGTTTACATAAAAAGTAATAATATGCAGAATACAATTACATACAATATTATTCTGCCTATTGCATACCTAGGTATTATTTTAGGTTAATCATGAATTTGAAGTACAATCAAGCAGTGCGGCATTAAATAAAACCACAGTTTTTTAGTCTACGGTATTTTGGAAAAACAAATTTGGAAATATTTTATCATTCATGAGTTTTGTACTCCAAGAAACATAGTGAACCAAGTGCTGTAAGTACTTGTAGTAAGTGCATTGTAATAAATTGCTTTATTATAACGATAACTAGGACAATTGTGATATGCTTTACATGTGTTTCTATAGAAATGCTTTCACCAAAAATACTGTGAAGGAGGCAATTTTATATTCATAGATGGACAGGTTATTAGTTTTGTAGTCTACCAGAGTATACTTTCACATCTGTTTGCTTTCGATAAATGCCTTGTTTTTGACAATTGTGTCGTCCATGTTATCAGTGCAATTGTCAAGAATATTTTCAGTTTGCATAAGAATATAATTTTTTTTTCTTCTAAAAATGCTATTTTATGCAAACGTTTATTGATTGCCTACGTCATTAAATGAATATCGCTACATGATTTTATGGCTGACGTACTTTCTTGATTGAAATACTTAATTGTTGATGACAGTCTACTTTCATAAAGGCAAGATATTGTCATTTCTTATTTATCATTAGTTGGGACTCTTCATATGTAAAAGAAAAGAATGCTATAACTAACATACGGGCTTGATTTTTTTTCTTCCATTCCGACGAGTATGGATTTCTGATTCCAGCATCGTATTTTACCCTTCTCATCCTCTTCTTCGCCTTTTTAACATCCATGTCCACAGGGGATGTCAATGCTCACACGTTCGACGCCAACACAACACGTATTTCGTATCATTTTATCCAATTTCTTAGCTTTTTTTCCAAACACGATATTCAACATTATGTCACTAAAAGCCCTGACCCTCTATTTCCCCGAGGAGAACTTTAGGGAATGATGCTATGTGAATGGCCATCGTTGAATAAACCATTCCCAGTATTTTTCTGCCCTTACACCCTCATTTCATGAACAAACATCATTTATAGAGAGGATCTTTGATCAGACATGCTTATTTGCATACGCTCGAATGCTTTATTAAAACACGGCTCTAATATGCCATCATTCATAATTAATCGTCCATCATTTTATCCGTATGCATTTTTGATGCATTAGAATGTGAACTCGGTTGTGAATACATTGTTTTCTCTCATGTGAAAGGAAGTCGTAGGGATAAAAGAGCATACATCCCACATCAACTATGAAATACAATTGTCTACTACTTTCATGTGCATTCAGACACGCACAAAACTGTAGATTTTCTATAACATGCACTTTTTTATTATAATAACTTTTTAAAAAAAAGTTTAAAATGCTTATGCAGATCGATATAGGATTTAAAGCGAAGCAATTGTTTCTAACATTTATTATATTGGTGATTTATTTTTAAACGCTTTTAATTATTATCATCTACACTTGCAATTATTACAATGAATTTCTGAGTACAAATTCTCATTTTGTGCTAAATAAACTTTTTAAATAATTAACATACTAAATGCAACTACAGATTATTCTTATTGAATTTAAAAAAGAAATTGTGGGCATTTTTAAGGGAGCTCACTTTATCAGTCTTCCATCGGGAAAACTGACACTCTGGCCATTCCGGTATAGTATCTCGGTTAACATATTTCGATATGGCTTTAACCTTGTGATTGTTATAAAATCAGTGTTTAAAAGTTGTACTATAAGAACACTATACGTTGTTTTCATACTAGATTGCTTACTATGAGCATGATTCCCAGTTTAAGACCTTGCTTTTATTCTTTTTAGTTAAATATTTAAAGTGTCTGAGATAACAGTCTGAAAACATTCACACTTAGGAGCATATACATAAAACATGACTGTGTATCAACTGGCTTTCGGTATTGCAGTATACGTCTTGAAATATAGATGGATTAATGAATTTATTAACGAAGTTGGGTTGAAACCTTTAAGTGCCTTCAGAATGCATTTTTGAAATTGCATTTTTTTGTTAGTTGAACATTTTTTCTTTTCTTTTGCAAAAGCTTGAGGCTATCTTTTAGACACCAAAAGCCCGCATCAATCTTTCTGTCGATGGACTTTCACAATAGCCAATGGCATTTTCCGCTCTACTTTCGACGTGATTTAAAACGAGCTGACCAAAGGAAATTAGACTTCCTCTCTTTCTTCTGCCCTAACTCCTTCTCATTTTTGTTTCTCGCAATGCATGCATGACTAAGAAATGACGTGATTCCCTCGTACATCTTCCAGCTTTCTGTTTTCGCTATTAAAACCATTCTGGTTGGCGATGGAATACGAAGCATGTGCAAGCTGTTTTAGCCTGACCATGTCCATGGCCCATAATTCTGTATTTACGCCACTAAATGAGCCCATGAAAATGCTGGGTTGTTAGTGGAAGAGGAGGAAGTATGTGCTACAATATAATCTTCTGCGTGGTTCAGACATTGTGGTCATTTTCGACGTTTTAATAGACTTCACTAAAGGCCACTTATTCTCATGCTAGCCAACAGTAAAAAACGAGAAACTCATTCCGGTACATTAATGTAATTGATTTATAATTCTGGAGAAAAGCAAAAGAAAGTGTTTCTTTGATGTTTGTATAGAAAAAAAAAAGTTTTCCTCTTACTTTCTCTCATCTACTCCTAAGTCCAATTGATTGGAAATCGTGACCTTGGTTAATCTCTTTTGGTGCAGATTGAATAAACTTTCATTTAGACCACAGTTTATATTGAAGTAGTATAGACACTTTAACTGGAATTGTGCAATGTACTGTAGTATACAGGATGGGCCAGGATGCTCTGTTCTTCTCCATACTTATGTTTTACGTTGCAGAACGTTCCCAGACACCCTGGATAGATTTGCAAAGAATCGTAAAAAGAAAATAATTGCTTGTACTTATAGATTACGCCCCTCTGTACAAACAGTAGAAATCGTATTAAGTGATTAGCGTTGTTTCGCGTCTTATAAAACTTTGTAAAAAAAAATAGCTACCGTTTTATGTCTTTTTCTTGGCTTAATCACCCATCACAAGACATAATGAGTTCGCTGGTAATGCACCTATAGGCGCTTGCATTAAATTTGTGCTCTGATTTATTCTGGACTTGTTATTCTGTACGACAAGCTCAATTGATCCTGTTGTCAAGATTTGATGATATTAATCTGGAAGTACTCTTTTTGCCCCGTTTTCCTTCTCCTACTAATCTTTTCGCCAATGAAGATGAATGCTTCTCCCTCTGCTCACTCGATTATACTTTGTACGTGAAAGGAATGCTTAAATTATATGGTTAGCAAGTGGCCATGAGATTAATAATAATACTTTAGCAATTTGGATCAGTACCCTTTGATTCTTCACACTGATACATGGAGTAAGGCAATCATTTAAGTTGACCGACTCAATTAAACCTCCTTCCCCCTGGTAACGCAGCAGAGGGACAAAATGGCAGTTTTGAAAAATCGATACCTCATGTGTCATGGCGATATTATTCGGTTATTGACGTATAGCAATTGAATTGGTGTAAATCCATGCATTATTACACCTTTGATACATTTTAATGTGCTGTTCACAAGAACTCTTACGTTCATAATTTACAAACTGCAAATAATTCCGTCTTGAAATAAATCTGGTGTATTCTAGAGGTACTTTTTTGTTTTAATTTAGATACATTTAGTTGCCCGGGTGGAAAAGCTATACATGCATGGTCATGTACTATGTTACATATACGATATATAGGTATGTGGGCCATATACGAGTCATGATATGCCATGTATAAACCTTATAGTTGGCCATCGATGGACCATATTTGAAATACACTATATGGGCCATATAAAACTTCTGCGATATGCACATGGGCCATACATAGTCATGTGCTGGCTATGCAAAGCCATGTGTGAGCCCTGTTTGGGTGATATATCTATCCTACGAGTATATATGGGTCATGAAATGCCAGATCTTAGTTAGCCATCGATGAAACAATATTGAAAATGCACTTTATAGGCCTCATAAAACTGCAGTATATGGCATGTATCATCCATGAATTAAGGTAATATATACTGCCATGTAATAGCCATATGTTCTTGTATGGTATATACGAGTATGGTCATCCATGGGGCATTTATGGCTATATATGCTCGTATATGGCCCATATTTGTTCATATATGGCCATATTTGATGATTTTTCTATCCCGGCGACTCACAAATTCACAAATATGAAACGATTTCCATTGCAAATATCTAGCTAAAACCAACATTTTGCCTGTTATACAAGATGGACTATTCAAACGGAGAAATGCTATGCACCACCAGGGGGTGCGAAACCAGAATAAGTCTACTTAACCATACGTCTTGTTAGACGTGAGTTATTTTCCAAATATCGCTGTCCACACCTTAGAAATGAGTTAAGACAGGTTTATTTTTATAGAAGCAATCTTTATTGCAGCGTGATATATTAATGTACATGTACAACAGCGATTAGTATTCTTGGACTTGTGCTCAGTAAGACATCATGAGTTTTCAGCAACTCGAAAAGTTATCTTTCATCTACGGGTGGCAAAATGATTTTGGTTGACGTGTATTACACATTCAACGTATAATATACGAGTAGGTAGAAAATCCTCTCGTACTTCATGCTGTGTCGTCTTTTTAAGATGAAGCTTTCTATATAATCTGTGAACAACATTTATAAACCCAGATTATTTCCATACGCCAAATTCCCAAAGAACGAAATGATGTAAATATGGAGCTTGGAAAGAAAAGAAAACTATGCAGAGTATATAGTACTGTTAAATGCAATACATTCGAATAAGCAAACATTCCTATTTTGGATGTGCACAACTGCCAATTCTGTTAATTGTGTGAATGCGACAATTTATGGCAAGTCAAAGCTAAGAAGTCAAAGAAGCTCTTAATGTTAGTTTAGAATTTAGTGGGAGACATTTGTAAAAGTGTGTGTACGTTAATGCATCCAAGAACAAATCGAAAATGACATCTTTTGAATCCATTTGTTCTGGCAATGAATCATGCCATCAACTACAAGGTGTTATTTAAGTCACGCAAGCATTGGTTATTAGAATGGGAGTCTTATCACTTGCGTTGTTCACAGACATTGTGTAAACGACTTGCCTGTCTTCAGATTGAAAGTACATGACTTGAATTCACCTATTTTATAGGAATGTGCATTGGATGCGAAATCTTCAACCAGGCAATTTTGCACGTGAGAAAGTGTTGCGCTATTTTGAGTCAAGTTTCAACATTGCGTAGACTCCGTATTTCAATAAGTTTTTAAGGAGCACATTTTGAAGCCGCATAAGAGATTTTCATTTTCGGAAAAGGCTGTTCATTTTACGTGCTAGTAATATATGCAACATCTTACTGTGTCAATGCACGTATCTTGTTAGAAGAATCACCTCAACGCTTATAAATAGGAAGGAATGATAGTCCATGACATCAGTAGAGCACGTGTTCAGAAACTAAGTAAGATTTGTATTAAAATCCCTGCCCTTCTTTCGATGTATGAAAATCCATGACTGGGTTGCTTTTGCCATGAATCTAATATTACAATAATTGTTGAAAACAAATGTTTTGTAGAGTTTGCCAGCGTGGCGATCATATTTTGCCCATATTTCTTAAAATGCATTTTTCACTAGATATAAGAATATTTTCACATCATAAGCGTACTGAAAAATATGCAGGATTGTCTTAAGATAACTGTAAATACAAATACTCATCAAGCATACTCACTGAAGTGTAGAGTATGCTTTATTTAATAAAACGGATATCATGGTGATATAAACTTGATATTTTCAATAAAATGCAGCTGTATTAGTTTGGTTGTAGTGACACTATAACTGTTGGTGCACTATTGCTGTTATATGGTGTTTGGAAATTCTCATCACATCTTATGCTTGTCACCATGGATGACAAATTGGCCAGTAGGTTGGAAAAATCTGTACAAAGCGCATTACAATCGTCATTTCAACAAACGCCCAAATACTGTATATAAGATTTTCTTTGCCCAATGACCTAGACATAACAAGTGTTCCGTATGTTTGTTTTTTCTCATTGTTCATCACGTGACTCAAATTGATTTTTTTATAAATAAGCAAACAAACAGCCGTTTAGTTCAGATTTGTTTCGCTTTAATATCTGTATTCAATAAAGATATTTTGTATCCCGTACATGTACACTCGGCATTCCCATTGCGTAAACCAGACTTCATATCAATTTAGAAAGATAAAGCTTATTTAACCGGAAATCGAATTTAACCGCGGAGGCAAACACGGAATTAGTTAATGGGCAAAGATGAGATTAATCTTATCGCATTTTCTAAAGGCGTACATAACAACAAATGGCGATTATAGGAAATAGAGCTGGACAATTTGGGATTTGGGATTTGGGATTTGGGGAAATGCAAAGGTCAGAAAAATGCAGTATGTGCAAAATAAGATCCACATATTTTTGAACATGTTGTAAAGATGTCCCACAATTTCGTGAATGTTAAGCCGAAGAACACGGTAATAAAATTAGGTGCAATTATTGTAGTTTATCTCTATTCGGTTTTTATTTCTTCTTGTTGACCACCCTCTATGCCCTCCATGTCCTTGTTTTTAGACTGGTTTAATGGCACCTTTGAGAAATAATAAAAACAATAAAACAAACGAATTGAAAATGTTGCTGCTTTATTTTCACCAAAATTCTTATTTGACCCTAACGATAGCTTTTCAATGTTGTAATATCATCCAGAAAATAGTGTTTACACATGTTTGTTTTAGTAGATATTTGCCCACTCATGGTCTAGTATACAACACGAAAGTATTTTTCCAAGTTATTGTAAAGAAAATATTTCCATGAATCAATTTTAACTGTAGCAATACACTGGTTTGTTTCCAGTTAACCTACTATAAACAGCAATTTTCAAGTGATTGCACAAGTATGTTTGGGTACTTTATTTACTCGTTCTATGGTTACTGAAGGCGATTTTGAAGTTTGACAACTTGTCTACTCTAACTCGTATAGTATTTAGTTATTACATAGTGTGTTAAAGTTACTGCAACATTTATTGAAAACTCCAGTTCTTTACTGACGTAATTTTAAGCACATGCAGAAACTTATACCGTGAACACTTATTGATCAATTGACATTTTTGCCATCTGACATTGCCATTTCCTTATGAAAATTATTGATAAATGACTAGTTATTTTAATTTCGTATTTGAGTACTTGTGGTGCAAAACATGCTCCTTTCAGAGTACCTTGCATGGTTTAATATTTCATTTTTAAGCCGCTTTTGAAGCGTTATTAGTTTAAATGTTGTTTTGCAATTCAAAGTGTTTTTCCCATTGATATTCGAAATTGAAGTCAAAAGTCTAGCAAATGTTTGATGGTTGGAAACTGATTCATTTTTCATCTTGCTTTTGTTCACTTTGCTCTCAGGTACAAAAGAACGTCGTACTTGTAAATTTGATTGATTTTTTTTAAAAGTAAAGTTACGTTCACCTTAAGGGCCTTCAAACTGTGTTTAAAAAAAAAAACGAATATATTGTTAACTTTGGTTTTGGATAAAACTTCTACGGTTCGAAGCCTGGGGAGATTACAGTACTTTGACTTCCTGACAAATTTCCTTCCTGAAGCCTTATATATTGGAATATGTAACCTTTTTTTTAATCTTCTATCATAGAAACTAAACTCTGAAATGGAATTATGCTCAAAGTTGTCAGGAAATACAGTACGTCTTGGCTTACATCAAATTTCTCAAACTCAACATTAAGTAATCTTTTTTCCTGTTTAATATTCGAAGGAGTGAGCGATCAGAATTAAACCTTTCTGATAAAAAGAAGAAAAATAATAGTTGGTAGAGCTGTCAACAATCTTCTCTGAAAGTCTGGCAAGCTTTTATAAAGATGATAGGAAAAGCAAATTTATCATAAATACATCAATTAAAGTTGAATGCTGCACTATCGTTTTGCTATATAACCCATGCACGCAGATGTGTAATCTACAATCCAGCAGTGGTTGTATTGCCAGACTATAATCATTGCATGCTTATTCGGGTCGTAAATTACTGTTTTATTTAATTATCCTCTCATTATTTGTATCGATTTCTAAAAGCATTTCGCTAATTACCCATTTCCACTACTGTTTTACTGGCAATTGGCGAGGGCTTGTGTTGCATGCCTATATCATTCGCACGCCTAATGCTTCTACAAGGGCATTAGTTGTCATGCAGTACAGCATGCAGACCATGTAATTTGAATTTAATGGATTCTTGAAGACGAAATTTGGAAAGCAATTTTCGGCGATCAATTCTTGTCTGCAAATTTTTTTTTCAACTTGATCGGTTCTATTTTGTACACGTTTTTTACCAAAATTACATTTTGATTTCGAATTGAAAAAGCTGCACATAGACTGCAGATTTTGGAAAAGAGATTATATTCAACGAACGTAAAATTACCAACCAATCATGACTTGCTTAAAAGACAATGGAGCCGAAGCGTGAATGTAATCATTAAAGATAATTTCATAAAGGCAATTGAGTTATGAGATTTACGAGAAACGATTTTTTTAGGCTTCAAATTTAATAGAAATAAGAAATTGCTTATAGGTGCTATTAACATTTTCTCATTCAACAATGTCAAGATTGTTTCTTACAACAAAAAAAAACAACAAATTCAATTTGGAAAAATGAAAAAATAAGAAATCGACGATTATATTTGAAGCTGCATAAATTACATGAGATTGAGAACAAATGTAAAATGCAATACAGAGAAAATATATATATATATATATGTATCTTGGCTGTTGCTGCAAGCAATATACTTGTTATTCGGATAGTATATATAGCTAGTGCTTTTCGCCATTAGCATGGGAATTATTTCATTAGCAGTATATACATACTTGCTATCGAACATGCTTGATTTGTAGTGAAATGTAATTTGACTTTGAAAATATATCAGCGGTACATCCACTATAAAGTTCGCACTCAAATATTGAATTATTCATTCCGTCGCCTATAGGATTTGTAAATGAGAATTGGATTTACTTTCCCAACTTTTAGGTTTTCGCATCTGTTAAATTCAGTCACCATTCCTCATTCGTTGGCTCAACCTATAAAGCTTCAAGTGGTGCATGCATTAGGCTTAAAAAAATCTGGGGGAAAAACGTTGAGCTCGACAAAAATAAATAATAAAAAAGCGTGTTGGACACTTTACACGATGGCCAAATCGCGATGTTATGCCAACATCGCATTGTGGCAGTCTTGAAAAACCGGCCACAACGCGTTGATGCAAATGCAGTATTGACTTAATGTTTCTTGAAGGGTCTCTTGTTGAGCCAAAGCACGAAAATGCTGATATTGTACTATGCGTATGTTTGTATTATGAAGTTTTACGTATCGAAACCCAAGGCAATAAGGGAGAAGTAAGAAATGTACACGTAAATCAGGTAGTGGAGCGATTCTGTATACTGCTCCATTTCTTTAATAATAAGTCAACTCGGATTCAGAAAAAATTAGGGACCGCTCAATAAAGGAGTCGAATAACCGTTTACCGAATCCAGTAAAACTTAGTACAAGCAGTTTTTATTATACTTTCTGCTTCCCTGATTTCTCTGGCTTTCGGAAATGGTCATTTGGCTCTTTAGGAAGTTGAACCCTTGTTTTGTATTGACTGATCGAGAATGAAAGGGCAATTTAAAGCTGAAAGTCGTATGTAGTATATAAAAAACATTTCTTTATTAAATAGTGTTATACTGTATGGATATACACCAGAAATTGTTTGAGTAGTTTAGCAAACAATGATCAGTCTAAACTGATTTCCAGATTTTGCAGCAAGAATATCCATTCAAACTTACTCGAATATTTTGTTTACTAAAATAGATTATATATATTTATTAAGCTAAGTATGATATAATTGAAGTATAATTCTCAGTTCACTTGCACTATAAATTTGTATAGTTTTAACGTTTCGCTTATTCTTAGTTCAACATAACTTATTTGAACATTCATTCCTCAGGCAACTATAAAAAAAAAATTAGCATTTTTATTTGACGTATTAGTTTCTCTTTGAGTCTTGTTTACTTAACGCTCTAATCTTGACACATAATTTTCCATATACTTTCTATAGCTTTCGTGATTTTTTACTTATGGGCAACGACTAAACTCATAACGAAATGGTCGTTTGTTAAAAGAGTGAATTTTCACTTTGTAGACTGACATAGGCTTTTCTTATTGTTTACATTATTATTGATAACGTGGTGAGAAATTTGCTTGCACGCAAGCATTAAATCCATAGATTATATGCATTTATTTTTTGTGCCAAACTAAGTGTATTTTTCATTTTCTTGCTTTCACGAATGATTGTTTCGTCACATTATTTTCGTGAAACGCACTATTTCAATGCATGTACTTAATGGTGCGTATGTCAAATGTGGAAATATTTGACAACTGCATTTACAGTAACAATTTATGTACTGAGAGCTATAGACCGTGTCTTCTTACTCTATCAGGAGTTTTTATATGACCATAAATACGACCAACAAAGTTCAACCATTGTAAATAAATGTCAGCATAAGTATTAAATACCATGCAGTGTATCGTTGAATTTTTAAATTATTTTTGAAGCATATTTTAAGGATGTAAGCTCTGTCAGCATGATTTCAAAACGGAGCTTTCTAGTTTCAATTACAGTACTTGTCATAGTGCTGCTGTATATAAATGGGAATTTAGTGCTAATGTTAAATTTCAAGATTTCTTTGATAGTTTTTTAAGTCATTGAGTCCATTTTTTATGAGTGAAAAACAACAGCTTAAAATACAAAGTTTTCCGCCTCGCTAAACTTTGTAGTTTCTAAGTTATGCTGAACGCATACTTTAAATGTGTAGTAGCAAAGGTTTGTTTTGTATAAAATTGTACGGTCGACTCAACTAAAACAAGTTGATTAAACTACTCTAGTAAAGATAATCTCTTGTGGCAATTTTTTAAACTTTGTTAGAATTATATTGCGATATTGTCATGGTATAAGGATTTTAAAGCTTTCCATACGTTTTCGAAAAAAAACTTTTTTGAATACTTCAAGTTTTGTTTTTTCATTTTATAGCACGCGTTCTCAGTTCTCATTCACTCGTTAAGTGCGCACTGAGGGCTACATAAACGCATGATGTGTGCTATGCTTTCTTCAAATTTAATAGCGTCAAGACGTAGCGTTTGTGTGAAATTTAGTGGATTAATTGATGCCAAATTAAAAGCCCTGCAGCTAACATTAGGGCACTCCATGTTTATAAACATATTCCGCTCGCGTGGATTTTCATCGTGGATTATTTCCACATACTTTGCTTCAGACGTAGGTTACATATACAAAAATGCGTTGATTCACACGAGGTCAATTAAATGGCCTCGTGCGACAGGGTTATTAATCATTAGCTGCTTTTCTCCCTGTTTAAGTGCCATCTTAATTAAATCGTTTAGCTGTATGCTAGAGCTGGTGCTCACTTTATCCAAATTTTCTATAGGATAAGAATTAGAAGGGAAAAAAAGAGGGTGGCCGGGTTGTTACCTTTCAAGTGGGTTACAATAAAATATAGATAATGAGATTTTAGGTGGGACACGTCTCCTAAAATATACTTATGAACGTCACGTATGTAGGCGTCATAATCTCAGATGTAAATGTTAAGAATCCACAGAGGCTAAATTGAATTTTTCACATTAACATTTGTGGTAATCAAATGATGCTGTTGTACACACCTTATAATTGGAATTCTGCTTGAAAACAAATTAGCAAATACGTTTTTGTTCTTTTACACAATTAGGCCATTAAAGTCAATGAACCAATTCCTTTGGGTACAATTGTGTGCAAATTGAATTTGCACTGTATCTACAATATTTTTATTGTAGGTACTATTTCGATAACGGATTTGCATAGATGAGCCTATGAATAAATTATTTTTCAACTTCAAATATTATGGAAAAGGCATTAATTTCTTCCTCTTATCCTCTTATAATTTATACAGAATATAAGTATCATAAATTATGATAAATAATTGTATGCTTGTGCATTTGAAATCATTTCGAGAATAAAGTATAACAAATATTAAGGAAGATCATCCTGAAACGTGACAAATTTAAAATCTTGTGCACTTGAAATATTTTTTTTTGTTTTAGATGCATTATGATTCGAGTACGGTTCGTTATTATACTGAACGATGCATATACCATATTTTCCCCTTGAAGCGTATAGTGCATTCATTTTCATTCTTCTCTTGTAGCATTTGACTAATTACATCTCAAATATAATTCATAATTTCGAAGCTGCGTTAGTAATACAACTTTGCCAAATTTTGACAATAGGATCAGCATGTTAATTAATTATAAATCCCATATTGAATTTTTAAGAGATGTTCTTCTTATAAAATGCAAGCTCTCTCATCATTTGAGTATTTCTTTGATGTCTAATCCGCAAATGCTTTATACTCCATGTGCATATAGTCGCACAATTAATCCCTATCCGTATTTAAATAATTATTTTCTTTACTTAAGAGTTCTTTATAAAGCAAAGTTGCTTCCGTGAAGAATGGTATATGATGGTATTGGTTTTAGAAACATGTTAGAAAAAGTCTTAACAAAGCTTGTAACAAGTTGTAGCAGTATTCTAAACATGTATCTTTGAACATTCTCACTTTTGAAATACATGCCATGCACTATACAGTGCATTTTCATTTATTTCTGGGTTTGGAGAGTCTGTAAACATTGCGTGTGATATATTTCTGTGCATTTCAACATCAGTAATCTATTTCCGACAACAGCTTGTAGTGACCATTAGATGCGGATAAAAAACTACCTTTCAATGGGCTCATTACTTACCTTTTAAGGGTAGCGAAAGGGGGCAATGACTTTTTCGTGAACATCCAGGTGTGAATTGAATCGTTTCCACCAACACTATTCATCCTCAAGTGTTATTAAAGTACGTCAGGACCAACATTGATTTTGCAATAATGATGGTTTTATCGATAAACCTTACATAGAATGAAAACATTTTAGTTTTGTGTCTCAATTTTTATAGCTTTCGATACTGAACACATCTGCATCGTTAACACTGATAATTTAACTGCCCATATCTTTTCACCAAGTAGTCATCGTCTATGTATAATGCAAGATATGAAATCCAGCTCTGGGTGAAAGGTTATGCCAGCTTAGCAAAGGGGGATTTAAAAGGTACAGCAGCGCCCTCATTTCAAACATATTGCGTGTTGGCTGAGTGGAAAATTGCGATTCCATTAGGCTGATGTCTCTCAGCATAGAAAGACATTAGGAAAACAGTATTTTGACATTAACCTCCGGATTTAATGGATTTGGGGATATTATGTGGATCTTTGCATCCGCGCTCCATTGTACTAAATGTAATACTCTCGCGTTTGAGGATGCTATATAAACCCAGTTTGCATTTCCTCATGGTATCCAAAATCGCTAAGACGCCATGCACTCATTCAATTTTATAAAACGTTTTCGAAATTGCACCCTTTGGTTATTTTTCAAATTGTTACAATTGCTACTGATGAAATGCATGCATTATTTTGATTGTACTATGAAATTTATATACACACGACTTCATGGAAAAATTGATTAATTCCATTTCTCTTATGGTTATCTGAACTCCGTCTATAAGATAATATTGTTCTTCTTGAAATAAAAGTTCAGTAAGTATTTCCTGGATTTTTAAATGAGGTTTTACATTTTGGAGTTCTTGGAAAACTGGATTTTTGATGTCACCATTTCGCTGAACTATTTCACCATCTTTCTGATATTGGGATTGACCCTCCCTTCTAGCGCCCTATGAGCCCTATGAATGATGGCCATAAAAGCTACAATTTATGACAAAACATAACACAATACATGTTGGACATTAAATGAAGGAAATTTGATTTTGGTTAGTTCTAATTCAGCTATTGTGACTAATTTGTAAAAGATTTGTTGGTAGCAAAATGAAAATTTGTCAACTTTTGTTTTGTAACTGTATTGTAATTGTTGTTGTTCTAATTTATTAACGTCGGAAAGATAAAGCATGCCGCCTTAGTTTGAAAAATAAATCGATATACTTCCATAAAAATTTTATAGGTTATAAAATCAGTTTCGGTTTATCATGGCACTGGAGCGAAGGAGGGTTTTTAGTTATGGCGTTCATATTGTATTGATTTTATCAGTATTTCGGTCATTCATTGTTGATTTCTTCCCTACCAGTATACAATATACTGTACTTTCCCCTCTTTTATCAGATAGTTAATAGCAATGGGAACTGTATTTTTTTCAGAAATAAAATGCAATATTGGTCTGAATTTCGCTGACAAATTAGACTTGCAATATGAAATGGGATGGTCAGAAATGAATAACACTGTAAATACATGAATAAAATTTCGTATTATAGATTTATCTAAAATTATGTCAATGATGTTGCCAAGGAAGTTTGCTAAAAATGAATGTTTAGCATATGTTTTCAGAAAACTTTATTTAACACAAGATATTTTCTGGAATGAAATTTTATACAAAATAGAACTAAATGAAGAATACAATCTTTACATATTGCAATTTTAAATATTTGATGTATTGGCGGACTATGGTGTATACTCCATTAAATCTAATGTGATGAAGAATTAGGAGAAGTTACGTTAGCACAAATCTTCCATTTTACCTTTTCCAAAATCTTAATTCCCAGCGTGGAAAGGCGCTGCCAAATTTCAGCATCATTTCTATGCAAATTGTGGCAATTCGCTTCTCGAAAAACTCATTGGTACTCTTCAAAATTACAGATAAGCTCAGTGTTTTCCGATAGCATTGACTCTGAATTGAAAATATTCATATTATTGCGTCCCATGGATGTATTGAAACGAATGTTTTCTGAGCATTTGCCAAATAAGATAGGTATAATGCTCTTGGAAAGACAACCGGGAAATCGTTACTTTATGTAAGGGCATTATGTTATGCATTAAGCTGAAAAAAGTCTTCTTGAAGCTTTCAACTAGAGAAAAAAAGGGAGTAGTATTCTACCACAAACTCAAAGTTGTACGTTTAAACAGCCACAGTCATTTTCTCGTGCATTTTTTCGGTGTTTTATTTCCATTCAAGAATCGATATAATGGGCATCCAATATTTTTTTTCTTTATTCTATTGTCACATGTACCAATCTAGTTCACGCACCAGGATGACGCCATCTTTATTGCATTTGTCATATTTCATTCTTTGGATAATGGGTGGTTACGAGATTCGAGGTTGGATTTATTCATAAATTAACAAAAAAAAGAAATTTTGTGCTGAGATCTGCGACTTTTATTGTGTTTTATGTAATTCTTCACCATGATTCCTTTTAAGAGGTAGAGAAATCCGAAAAGTGCGAATGTTAGTTTTTCATCATTAATTTGCTTTCGTACACTTTACAAAAAGTCATCTAGGGGCCTTCGAAGTTAATATCACGCCTGATTTTACACAATTTTGCTTAAGATTTTATTTTTTTGCTAAGATTTTGCTTAAAGCTATTAACCCATCTACCTCATCCTTAAATTTTCCAAATAATTATACTTAACATCAACGTAATGAATTGTATTTTTCAAGATTAGGCAATTATACTTTTACATGAAGCATATGCGTTGTTGAGTTTGTAATTGCTTGATGCGATTAATAATATGGTAAAGATAACCAGATGTTAAGCTTGAAGTTCTTATATTATATCCTATCACATGCCTTTCGGTATTTAGGAATCACTTTATACTAAACTTATGTGCCTTTCCCTTCACATTTCAGTTATATAATGATCTTTAATCTTCATGGCTGCTTTATTTAATTCTAAAGGAATGAGGTTTCTCTCAATTTCAAGTCTTGTTATCCGTTTTACTACATAGTTTTAGGTCTCCCTGAATTATCAGGAGAATTTGGATCAATGTTGATTCCATTAAATGTCGAGCCAACATTTGATAGCATCTTTAGGTTGTGTTCTTTGTTTGTATCATAGCATCTAAACGACATTTTGGGCTATCTAGAAATCCGGCCACTTCCGTTGTGGGATTTTAGTTTAGCAGGAACATGCTGAAAGTGGGATAACTGCAATGGGCCTAGTGGTTTTTTAGCAGAATGGTTTTTTTGGCTCAATATGGGGAGGGAATGGTCTCTATGTGTTTGATAGCTCAATAATTTAGGCAAAATTGCATGTTTAAAGTCCTTTCACAAAAGACATGTAGTAAGGCTATAATGCCATTAAATTTTAGCTTGCGTAGCTTAAGTTTGCATTGATTTGCCTTTGGGATATTTAATTAGATTTTGGAAAATGTTGGCATGAGATGCACGGGTAATTCGTTGTTGATCATTTTGAAGGGCAAATTAAATTTAGTCCTTGGCATTTCTTTATTATCCAGTTCATCCTAATAACACTGGAGAAAATTGTTGACATCATAAACCACCCGTATATTAAAACTTTTTTTTTTCTTTAAGAACCTTGTACTAAATGGATTTCTTTCATGGATTTCCACATTATTTTTTAAATAACGAGACTGGTGTGTATATCAACTATTCCGAGGGGAATAAAGCTTGTGTAGTTTGATAAGTGTAGTGCACTTCTATCTCGAATTTCTTAAGCGATCTTATTGTTGTAATATGATATACCACAATCAGTTCGACATGTAATAAGGCTTTTATTCATCACAAAAAAAACGTAGTTAATGTTTAGTATGCATAAATTAATTTTATTGAATGTACTTTTATCCATGACATGCGAATCGAATATTTTTATTAATGAGCGATAATTATTATATGGACAGGAGAAAAATGAAAATTTGGTTGATTGATGCTTGCTTTTATGTTTATGAAAGCTTTTTTTTAATAAAAGAATGCAATCACAAATCTTAATTTCCATAATTTACTTTCGGATAATCAGGACTGAATTCTCTGTATTCGGTAATCATAATATTAATTCTTCATGGAATTTACGAAAACACGAACATATTAAAAAGAACTATACTTGAGAAATGGTTTTAAGCACGAGTGATTATCATTAACGTTTTTACATCATTGAGCATAACATGATGAATGTTTAAAACGTTCCTTGGGAATGCAGTATTCGAAGTTTCCTAACAAGTTTACTGCAATCCGTATTCAGATAACTATTTAAAAATGATTTTAATTTCAAGAATATGTTTTATTTATGATCATGTTTTTATTAATATTAAGCCAAGTCGTTTCTTGATTTATTTAGCAGAGCAAATGTCAGGACTTAGTGTGAGCACTAAGCCATCATCTTCAACCTTTAGTTTCTTTGTTAAATGAAATAAGGCTGACAAAATGAATTATTTTATTAGTGTTTTCAATTGCTTTATCGAACACGACAAGACTCCTCATTTTGCAGCTTCAGCTTGAACATTGTAGCTAAAGATAAAATTTTATGAATAGTCATCATCATTGCCCTATGGTGGTTACAATGTGTTAAACTGCAGACATTGTGCGAATTTTACAGATGATAGGACGACCACGGTAGACAAATTATGTTGCCTTCTTTCATATCTTTCTCAGTGGTGTATCAGCATACGCTCCATCGCCATGCATGTCATATAATACCCCATCGCAGTAATTAAGGTGGTAAGTGTAAGCAATTCGAGTTGTTCATTGCCCATTAGAAAGAGAACGTGGTATTTTATGATCCCTCCATGGTCTTTGACTCCTTATTAAGTGAAGTACAAGGCAATTCCAATGATTAAATAAAAAACATACTTACAATTTGAGAAAATTTTCAATTGTTAGCACTTCTATGCTTACAAACATAATTTCAATCATTATGTATCAAGTTGCCTATCTAGCCAACCTATTTAATATATGTTTTTAGTTATGCATGCACCTACCGTCATGTAAACAATCTTAGATTTGCTTTACTGCAAGAAATGGTTGTTTTTTTCAAAGTCCATTTGCTGAAAACTATTAAGATACAGTAGTAACAGCACACATAATACATACTGTTTATCAACTCCTCCATTCTGATAATATAATTGTTTTATTTTTATATTTTTAATGACAATTTTGGATGTTGGGAATCATTAATTTCCAAGAAATAGGTTTAAATTGCTATTTTGCGGATGGTTCATTTGCTTAATAAGTAAATTACCCTATACCACAGGGAAATTAGCAATTTATTTTTTCATGTATAGCGAACACTTTAAAACGGAAAAAAAATGTCATGCATAACAGTGAGTATATTCGATTTTTTTAAACGGATAACTGCAATCTCAGTTGCTGAAATATGTACAATGAATGTGTATTCCACCAGCGTTTTCTATGGCATTACTATGGGGATTTTAGTCTTTACCTGGAAAATAAATGATATACGTAATGTAAGTCTGTATGCTGAATATAATTCATGACACATACACACAATAGAGATGAAGATTGTACATTCTGCTTCTTGAATACGGACGAGATAGTGGATTTTCAACAAATAAGATATAATTTACCTAGGGAGATTCAAAAAGGTAACATTTATGGCAAGAAATAAGTTCTTAAATATTTGCATTAACAGAAAATAAACAATTTAAGAAAACAAGAGAAATATAAAGTAACCGTCAATCTTCTTGGATAGCAGTATAATGCATTAAAGCAAATTCAATGGCATTCCATAAACGATAATATCTTTTTAAACTTTATTTCTGTCATTGAAGTCTCAATTCCGCAATTTGTTAGATTTGTTATATTTTATAAGTACTTTTTGCTGACTGTTTCTCAGAAAATATTCTCCAGACGGTAATATAAAATGCTTACCGATGCATAAATCCTCTTCTTTGACTTATTGTTATGAATTTGAACACCATTTGTTTCCTTGAAGGTTACAAATGTGGCGAACAAGCATGATCTATTATCCCTCAGATAGCCAATACTTCCATTGAAGTCCATTGATTTATATGGTCCAAGAAATTCTGTGTCTGCAAAACACACATAAATTTCATACATTCTGTTTGCAAGACGCTGGCAGAAATGTCGTAATTCAATATTTCATAAAGTTACTATGTATTAATTTTCAGGAAAAATATACAGCTAACCGTATAAATAGTTTTCAATCACTGCGACTTTCTCATAAATTTTAATGGGATAATTGAGTTATAATGGTGCATGTACAGTACATGCTAACCAGATCTTAAGCATGGGATGTTTTTGTATTTTGTTTTCTTCAAGATAGCGAAATAATTTTAAACCAGATTTTGTAAGCCAGACAGCAATTTCAAAACGATTTGATGTCATATTGATTTTGTATAGGCACTATATGCCATTTCTATCTCAACAATGGATGGTTAATGAAACAAGGTCGACAATTTCTTATTGTATATATGATATACTGTACATATTAATCAACGTCCGAATATTTCAGAATAGGGAATAAAGATTTGTGATTTATAATTTGCATGGCTTTGCAGAATTGATTTTGGTAATAAATTCAAATTTGTTGACCTGTTTCCTACCACTAATGTACAGTGTAGGTTATACTTGCGCGTATATGACACCTTATATATCAATCAAAAGTTTAGCCAAAATTGTATATTCAGAGCACGTTTCGCTGTTGTGAAAGTGTCTTTGACAGTGCAATATTGAAACAGTTTTCCAAAATGGGAATCACGTCTTTCGTACACATATACCATTTGTGAACATCAGAGTGCTTTTTTTTCGGTTACAGAAAACCCTTTTCCAATAATAATAGCACTGCTTTTCAATGTTCATTTGCTACAGGAAGGTTGAACTGTAAACGTTTCTCTTGCAGTAAAATATTTAATCTTTATGAAAGGCATTCGGCTTTCTTTCCATGGTAATTGAACATAATTGGTACACTTGTGCATTCAAATAGTTTGGTTGCATTGCAGTTTCTTTATTGTATAGGCAAAATCCATTTTGTGCATGTGGGTGTATGTATCGTTGTGTAGGCATTTAATGATACAACCGTTACATACATGAAAGAATTAATTAAATTATATGAGCACTTAACTTTAGTTGATCAATGCATTTTTCTATATGCATAAAGAAGAAACCCTGGATTTGGAATACGAGTTCTCATATCATTAATTATTTAGAAACCCATTTAGTTATCTCTATTTCTGTTTCATTAATATTGCTTACAGGCTTACTTCCTATTTTACTTTGTGTTCAGATGCTATAGCAGCTGTTGTTTATTTGTAGAAATATAGTTCTGAAATATTTAGTTGTATTTAAAGTGGTTGAGTGCGAATGTGCATGGCTAGAAACTTTGTACTTTGTTGCAATTGTATAATATCTTAGCAACATATATCTAATAATATACACTGTATGCTGCATATATAAATCTACAAAATAGATTTAAAGGCCCGGCCGGTATGCTTAATCCATAATATATTAATCAATGATAAAAAGAACAACGGTTAAAGCTAACTAAAGCTTGCTGCTCAAATCCCTGCGAACAGATGGCATCTTTTCAATTTATATTTTCTTTGAATCTGACGATCATAAGGTTAATTATTCAATTTTTTCTCATACGCTTCAATAAAAACTAGGTTAATGAAGAAAAAAGTCCTCAAAGACAAATTAAGCTCCTAGAAAGATTAAGTTTCAAATCGATTTTATATATAATAAAAGTGAATGCTCGTGGGGTGGTTTTGTAAGCCATTCATCCAAAGTAGGAATATATATATATAAGAAGTTTTCATTAGCTGTTTTATCATGCTTGGGTGCGTGGCAGAATAATTTTTATTTCTGAGAGGGATATGTTGACAATCTTGTTGTCAGTGCGGTTCGTATAATTGATTTTTTGGATGAGTTTAATATCAGTTGAAATAGATGGCATTGTTAGAAAAATGTTCAAAAGTTATATGATACAGGGGAATGCACCCATTTAATACGAGTACTCAGCACTCAACTGGACAGTTGGACGTTGACAAAGAGTGCTAGATAACCCTTCATGCTCCTGATTTAAGAAATCGCCTTCCATGTCAGTTTGATACATATTCCTTTATTACAAAAATTAACATTTCTGACAGCAATGCATGACCATGTGACGGTCAGTAGCGACGCCATCTAATGTCCCCCAACTTTGGATAATTAACGCCATTGAAGGGAGTTTCAATCCAGCCTGTGGTTTCTTGATGCCCTCGGAGGTTAGACAATGTTTACACAATGCGATGACAAATTAGTCTCACTCATTTGAATAATGATTCTGAAAAGGTCGCTGAAAACTCATTATTCATCAGTCACTATTAATACGCTAATGTATTACTTGGAGCAGCAGGGAAGATGTCCATACTCATGGCCTGCAAAACAAGAATAATATGGAAGTCGACTATAAAGTGCACTGCATCTGGGGAAGAGATTGATTGGATAATGAAGGCGAATTTCCCGGGTAGAAAATTAGATTGTGACATACTACATGGTGCTGTGTCCTATTGGAAAATAGCCATAATCATTAAAACATTTCCTCAATTGGTGGCTTTAAGCCTCATCGTCTATGGAATGTTGTAGAAATACCGAATACTATACCATATGTGCATGTCATTCCAAAACCGCTCTTAACTCTTTTAATGGTCGGTACGCACCAACGACACATTAAGATACAAAAAACATACACATAAAACCTTGATGTGTGAAACAATGTGTCGAAAAACGGCCATTTTCTGACACATTTCGAGTGTCCTGGAGATCGCTCAAGAGGCGGTTTGGATCAAAGGAAATTTGCGATACATGTTTCGAAAAACATGCTGGAAACTTTGTTTCAGTGTTTCTTGTGTTATGTTTCCTCTGGTGCATACCGACCTTTAACGCTGATCACATTTTTACCTTGTTTCTAAACCAGCTTGGTACCCTCATCAATTAGCTTTTCCACTTTAGAAATATTAAGTTTCCACGATTCCAGTTTGGTGTTTTACTACTTACTTTGTGTGTCCTGGTTAGAAATCTTCACCTATTTGACTCCAAAGATGACCATGGTTACTAACAGGAATCTGAAATTTTCTTTCATCCCTAAAAATAACACTTCCAGTTTTCCCATTCATATATTTATGTACATAGTGGTATAAATCTGATTTTGTCCAAAATGAATGTCAGCCAGGAAAGATATTTGAGAACGGAATTAATTTCAAGCTTTTGGGTTCAGTTCATTAACACCTTTTGTTCTATTGATGTTTTTCGTGATTTAATTTCGACACCTAATCTCATTGTTTGAAACCACTGGCTTCGGGCGGCATTTTATCTTGCAATTAGATATCAAAGTTTCCTGTGTTTACAGGAACACTTCTGCGGAATGTGAACTACTGATAAATGAAGGGTTCTTTGGATATTGGCGTTGTCACGTTGCATTTCAAATTTTCCCCCAGTGCTAGGAGTTGTTATTGATTTCTTATAACCGTATAAATACGTGATGCATAAATGCTTGCAAAGAATACTTGCAATTAAGTTCTGAGGTATCTATTGACATA
Organism: Julus scandinavius; assembly: GCA_034696685.1. NCBI lineage: Eukaryota > Metazoa > Arthropoda > Diplopoda > Julida > Julidae > Julus > Julus scandinavius. The sequence continues at coordinate 32,875 of JAQGAE010000117.1, read as the reverse complement.
TTTTGCGGAGTCCTCTGTCTTTTGCGAAATTCTGGAAAATTCCATTAAGCTATATTATGGAAGGTCTGATTTTCTCATTCATTTTTTATGTGTAATTGGAACAACTTATGTTTTCGATTTCACGGTTATTTGAATTAAATCTTGAATGTGCTTTTTCATATCTGACAACTTTTGCATTTTCAAACATTAAGCTGGCTTAGTGCTTTCGCTTAATTAACCGGGTTCTATATCTCCATTGATCTTTGAGGAATTTCGAAATAAATCTAATAATAATCTTTGATTTGCATAAATTGGGCTCTTCTAGTGGAATATTCATCATGCATGGAAGATGTAACCCTGAAATAAAGGCTACCAAAGTAATAAATGGCGTTTTGAAAAGTTTCACGCAAATTACAGATAACGATTAGATTTGATAAATATTTCATTTATTATAAACACAAATGTAAAATTCTTTTTTCAGGATAGTTCCATCTTAAGTGTCATGAGAAAAATCGAGAGAAGGATATTGAAAAATTATGCTCTTTTTTTGTTGAACTGAAATTATTGATTGCGATTTCTAACAATGTATCAAGCGAAAGCGTGTTTGGAATCGGATTACCGTTTTAACGAAATTCAGTAAAATGCTTCCTACGTCGTATATTATATTCCAAATTCCTAGTATGATTTACTGTCAATCTGCAATACATTTTTTAAATGGACTAAATATACTTTTTTATTCATCCCGTCAGAAAATATGTTGGGTAAAAAACTAATATACCTCCTATTTGCGTTGATAGAAACTCTAACAAAAAATGTCTTGTTCCCCTCCATATCGCTACGCCACTGAGGATCATACAGGTAAAATCAGACCACTAGGTGTTTTTTTTAAATCACTGGTAGGATACACATTGTACAGGTGTACATTTGTTGTAAGTTAGAGTAATTCCTTGAGATGATGGCAAAAAATCTTGTGCTCCAAAAAACTTTCTCCTCACTTTAGTTTATACTCTGTGCTAAATGCACATGCAATCCCAACAATAAAACAGTTAATTGGTTAATTTATCCTCATTAAAGAACAAGCTGCAACCATCATTATGCGTCATGTACTTAACCTTAGTAGGTGCTTCAACAAATCAAGGCAATAATTCAGGGTACGTGATTTTCCAAAGCAAACAAACTAATTGGCTAATCATTATCCCCAAATCTGCTTTTAGTATTATTTAATGTTTTGTTAATACTAGCAATAATTTTTCACTAATCAAATAAGAAAGCAACGTTATATATACAAGGAGTTTTGGTAGTAACATTGGCACAACATGTTCCATTTTAAACTTGTTTCGAAAAGCTTTCAAAGTTTCTCTGGAAATATTGAGCTCATATTTGTAAAAAAGAATTCTGTAAACTCTGGCAAACTAATTTTATTTGCATTGTATATCTCAAGAGATTGCTTTTATAGAGAATAGTATAGTGTACAATTGTTAAAAATGCATTTCCGTGAATTGTACGATTTTCATGTAGTATACATTATAGGCTTGAAATTTTAAAAAAGCAGTTTGTTTTTCAGAATTCTAATAATGCACTGAGCTTTTTAGATCTTTTAACTGAAGATGATTTTAAATAGAATGGAAAACATGAGTTTTGCGAAAAACACGTTCTCTGTCATTTGTGTTTATTCGTAACAAAAGGTCATCTTTAGTTATGAAACATGCGCATTGTAACTGAGCTGGTCAGAAAATATAAAATACATAGGCGAATATGATGATTATATAAATAGGTATGATGTCAATTGCATGACTAGAAACTGTTTAAAATGCGACTTTGACAGGTTGCTAGATTAGTACATGAATGATAGACAACATTGTACACTATGCTTATTTTTGAATTTTTAAAAATTTTGCCAAAGCTTGTCTATACAATTTTTGAGCTTAGAGTAAATGAGTTAACTGATGCAACTGACAGAATGACATCGTTTCCCTTTTCAATTCCAGACTTGTGCTTTGAACGATTGATCTATTTTATCCGAACAGGGTTTTTAATCAGTTTGAATGAACGAACGATGGATTGGGCATGGAATTATGTTAGAATCGATTTTTTTCCTGACGTAAAAGACGATAGAGTGACGCATAATTGACATTTAAGATAACCACAACAGTTTGGCAAATAAAATTACTTTTTTAAAAGCAAATTTCACCTTGAATATCAAACTTGTTCCGCATTGTTTGGCATTTAATCTTATACATTTTCAGTAAGTTGTTATCAATATTAGAATTTCACATATTAATATATGCATGAATATTTGCAGGACATTTTATAGTTAAGCATTAGTAATATCAGTGTTTTTTAACGGATTTGTCGTCAAGGGTCCTCAGGTATTCCGAGCATTTTGGGGAAAGTCGAAAGTCGAGAGTTTTATTTAACTTGTTTTTATGTAGAAAAAATTCTTTTTTCTATACAAATTAATTATTTTTATTTTATGTTAGCTATGGACTGGTAAATTGTTGAAAAACACAATTGTATTTAAATGTTTGATACTATATTTCATTAAATTTCTCCAAAAATATCACGATTTTTATATATATATACCACACGGAACTTTATAAAGCAACGATAATGGCCCCTTTATTTCGTTGTAACGAGGTTTCGACCTGCTATCATTTTATTTCCAGTGTTTTTCAACCGGTATGCCGAGGGCAACACATTAATAATCATATTATCAGTTCATGTTAATATATTTGAACACACAGTCCATGATATTCAGTGTACACAGAAGTTACGGAATCTTAATTGAAAATAAATATTCAATAGATAAAACACAACATTTCAAACTGATGTTCTATTTAGCCGTAGGAAATAATCTATGTGAATTTCTGCAACACACTTTTGATTTTTGATAGGATTAAATACATTAGAACGTGATGATTCATTAAATCTCGGTAAATTGTTTATAATAATGCAGCCAAATATATGTATAGGGATTGATTGGAGCTTTTTTAGATTTTCGTGAATAGCCAAGGAATGGCCGCGCTGTTCATTGGGGCTGAATTGATAAGATGGCGACAGTTTGTGGGAAAATCAATCAACCTCTTTGGTTGTTGGCTCTTTGGTAATTCTCCGATATTAAACCCCAAAGGGTTTTGCGGGCTCTACTCTGGCTGCTATTTCAGATCAAGCTGTTCTTTGCCGACCCACTAAGTTTTCTATGGCCGGGCCTGGTTAATCAGTCAGAACCAATAATTGCTTTTCTTATCACCACCAGACTCCGATACATCTTCATGCTGCGCTTCTTCTTCATAGATGCTTTCGTCGTACCGTGGTTTTTAAGACCACAGGGGATACCCCTATTAGGAAATCACCTCAATTAGGCACATTGCATTAAGTTTGCTTCCCGACCTAATCCAGTTGAACTAAATTATTGCCCATATATAAAATATGATGAGACAATCATGGCGTGGGTTGCTGATTGAAGTTATATTCGGTATTGCACGCACGAGGCTATGAAAAATGCTTTGATTGATTTTTTTTCTAGCTTTTCTTTTTGTTTGAAATCGATGAATAATCGATTGCATGCACGTCTGTATCTAAAACTCGTTTGGAGATTAGTTACAGATAGAACTTTACGAGTAAATATGAAATTCTGATGAGTTTTGCCACAGTAGCTTGTAAACCTATCTGCATAATTATAAAAATGCAAAACAAGATTTTTTTTCATGCCTTCATGAATTATTTATGACCCTTACATTACTGTTGTGTCAATAATTAATGCAATTTTAGATGAATTTTTTCTGTTAACAAAGGCTGCAGTTTTTTTTTTTTTTTTACAATGGGAATTTTTAATGGCTGCTACTTATGTATGTTTTAGACAAGATTCGTAAAATACAGGGTGGGGCAGAATGACCACAATGATTTGGCGAGTGAATTGTGAAAAAACGGTAGAAGATTAAACAAAAGCTTTTTGTTTTCTAAAAGTACATACAACGCCATTTTTTTCTCGTTATGTTTTAAAAATTATGTCGTAGAGGACACAGCGCACCAAACTGTCCCTTTAGAGCTGTGAGGTGGCCTTTGGTAAAGTTTCCGAGGGTTTTCAGTTGCCCAGTAACGAAAATTTTGCTGACTGTGCCAGAAAGGTGAAAATTCTGAATGGTTAAAACCATTGACTACTGAAAATGGCGTTGTTTCCCCCACCTAACGGCACCTGTCCCACCCTTCTACATAGTCTGGGCGGTCCCCTGTGATTTTTTGAAACTATGGAGGTCATTCGGTCCCACCCTGTATATATTCTTATCTAAATGACCAGACCTGTACAAATTAGATGACTTTAAGTATTGGCAAATACTTTTCCGAATGCGTTATAAGAGTTGATTATGGGGGGAAGGAGAGGAAGTTCTTTGTACAATATTAAAATGCGACCTGACCAAAGTTTGTGGAAAAGCTTTCAAGGAAGCTACTTCATTTCAATAATCCAAGCGCTTGATGAATGGTATTTTTGAACTAAATCGATATCTAATATATCTCCAATGTCTTTCTTAAGAAATCTACAAAGTGGAATACATAAAAGAATGAAAGATTCATCAAGGAAGAAAGCTTTGCGAGGCTTCTTAACCTTTAAGGCACATCTAACAATGTGTGATGCGCATTTAATGGGTAGCATCCGTATGTATGATTGAGTAAAAATTGTGCATGAACCGTGTTGGCAGCTCTCAGTCTGTCAATGTTGTGGTGCCAACTCGAATTAACGCCGCCACTGTGGTGTTATAAAGTTTTAGCTACCATGCTTGCACAGTTGTGAAATTGACTACGGTAATCAATAATGTGTTGTGGCATTTGCTATCGGCTGTTTTCCACTATCAAAAGGACCTGTGGTAATCTGAAATGCTACTGTGGAAAACGTCATTTGACAGGTTTACGCACCAGGTGCAATGACGCTTCTATAAACATTTTGACACATGAAATAATTGATATTGTAGTTTTGTCAGATTGTGATTCTATGGTTGGCTTTTAATTAATTTCATACTGATTTTTTAGCCAATTAACACGTATTTTATACAAAACAAATCCACCTCTTCTATACAAACGGCAGTACATGCAATCGAGTGACAAAATAATCTAACATCCGAAATATAAAAAAATAGTAATTATGAGTAAAGGAAATTAGGACTCTGTTGACTTTATAGATTACTAAGATCAATATTTTTTTTTTGCATTTAGCAGTACTTTTTTATTTTAATTATGCAATCATTTCTTTAAATGAGTTGACTTTTCAAAGTAAGCATTTTTTTACATAAATTAATATATATAAATATAATTATATTAGCAATTCCAAAAGTGGATTCTTTATAGCACAAATTACATTAGTAGGTTTTTTGTAGAACTGTTTCTTATTACCATACATTTGTTAATTAAATGTAACTCAAAATAGTGAAAGTTCTTGCAGACTTTAACTTTTAACTAATCCAAAACGCTTAAGGATTTTTAAGACCGTTGCATATATATATATAGCTGTGACTATATATATATATATATAGTGAATGAAGGCCTTCTAAATCAACTGTTTAAATATTTAGCAACTGTTCACATTAAATCTAAATTCGTGCAGCAAACCGTTAATCTTTAATTACTTTGAAGCACACCCGGAAATGCATAACCACATAAAGCGCATTGTACCATATTTGTCGGATGCTATAAATAATGAGAACGGCCTTTAATAATTTGAAATTTTGCAAAATGCCAATATGCATGAACGCTTTTCAGCTGTATTTCTCTCTGCGTTTCGTGTCAATGGATTATCTTCTTGCTATAATTTCCACTAGATTGAGAATTGCTGTCCAGACTCATGATCTTCTGAATAGTTTATTAATATTGAATAAGCTAAGCCGGTTAGGATATACTGTATATGACATCGTCGGCCCTAGCTGTGACTGGCTCTTCAAATCTAACGTGGATAATGTGGATTTGCCCTTCTTAACTTCTTGGATCAGTTTGTCAAATCTATTGCCCTTAACGATTATTCTGTCTGGAGCACATCTGCAGGCAGTCGTTCATTTTTTTTATAAGATTCAATTTGGCGACATTTTGCAGCATTGCTTGATTTCTAACGAACAGTTTCTTAATTAAATAGTTTAATTAAACTTTAATTTACTGACGTTGTTAGGTACTGTCTATAAGACATATTCCGATATTTTTTCATATTCTATTTCCCTTCTGTAAGCCGAAACATGTAGGCCCATATCCTTTAAGATTATTAATTGATAGTGATATGGGAAAGATGCTCTATGGTAAATCCAGAAAACAGTTGGTTTTTATTTGATTTGTTTTTTCATCCCTCATTGCATCCATATTAAATGTGTCCATGGAAGTTTTCCAACTGGGCCTAGGTCAATCGTTAAATTCTTCAACGTCGTATATTGATCAGAAGATGTCATCAATGTCAGAAGCGAATTAAAAAAAGCTGGCATTTATGTGCAGCTGCATGCAGAATGTCGTCTTCTGGTCAAATATATCTTTTTGCTGGACAATGGAGATAAGGTTTTCTTGGCAAATATTTTGGCATTCAACTGAAAGTGTACTACTAGCTGGTCACTCGCTTGGAAATCAAGATACTTTTTCGCTCGCCTAATAGCATGCAGGCGAAATTCCGAATGCTATAAAATTGGTCATTTTTGGCCATTGAGGTTAGTAACATTTAAACGAAATGTAGGGCAAATAGGAACATGGTGACTTTTTGATCGTCTCTTTTTTTTTTCTTTTCTTTTTTTTTGTGGAATATATCGTCCTTACAGTCCTTCCCTATAAGAAATCAAATGCTCTCTAGAAACATTCTGACCCATTTACTCTTTGAAACCTAAAACTGATGACATTTGAAAGTTTGCGACGTTCAATTACAGAAAATTGTCCCAGTATACATGGCAATGTATTTTGTTTCAAACAGCTAGGATTTGATTCGATCTACTTGGCAAATTATACTAAAAGTATTGAATTTGAGCTTTTAAATCAGCTCTTGCAAGGTGGGGGCGAGTTTATCTGGGATGAGTTGTGTACATGCCCATAAATTTGAAATGCAGTAATCAAGGCCATCGCATAAATCAAGATGAAGTAAAATAGCCAGAATAAGATATATGACAGAATTAGAACATGTCTTGTCATGTAGAAAAATCTAGGATTAATGAACGTCTGATCCTCGTTTTTGGCATTGCTTATATTAAACAATGGTGGGTTTAATATTTTTTATATAATAAATTGTAATAGCATTTGGGAGTATGCATGCCATGGTGCTGAAAGCTTAATTTGGGGTTGGTATTATCAACTGGACAATTGCATATGAAAAGTACATCCAAATAAATGTGACATCGTACATGGATGGTTTCTTGGCCCATCGTCAGAATAACTTTACAGTAGACCCAATATACTGTATGCATTCTGGACTATTGTGTAGATCAGTTTGGAAGCATACGGGAAGTGGAGCAACATTAGGGACACCATTATTTGGTAAAATTAGTCGGTTCCCTTATTACCCCCGTCGTTTCAGAAGAAATCTTCGAATATTATGCCTTCGGAATCGTCATAATTTCCGGTAAATACAGCATGGATTCTTGTTTATATCTGACCCAAATGTCGTCATTTCTTTTGAAATTGCAACAGTAAATATGAAGGCCAAGATGGTTCCCCTCTTTTTGATGTCCAACCGCAGTGCCATTTCGCTGCCAAATAAAACGGAGCCATATAATAATTCATCAGAAGCATGTAGTGCCCACCATGGGTCGAACCAGATATTTCCAATAGTTATTTGGACTGTTGTTGTCCTTGATACGAGTGAGCACATGGGGCCATTCTGTCACAAAATCCCTTTGTATCAGTTGCCAATAGTGAATTAATTTTGTTCTACAACATTGAACAGTGCCTTTCTTGAACAAGAATTTTTATATTATACTGCAACAATTTTAAGTACTATGGCCATATTAACGTCACCATTCATGTTTATTTATTTTTCCTTGCAGAATCTCAAAAATCAAATCATGACAACAAACCTCTGGGTTGAGCAGGTAAGAAAAATTCAGTATTTCCCATCTTCAAAAAAATGGAAGGATTTTGTGTAAAGCATGCAAATTGATAACTTTATCTAGTTGTTGTGAAATAATGTCAAATCAAGATGTCAGGGAGTTTAGTGAAACTTTAACAAAATTAATCTTGTTTATACTCAAGCCTGCAATCACTTTATCCATTTTGTAGCAAAAACCTTCCTTAGTAATATGCAAGACCAATAAGACAAATTCTTCATTATGAAAAGAATATTATAGAAATGCTAAATAATATCTTTGTTCTTGTAGTTTTGGCGTGATTACAAACTAAGTTGGGATCCGAAGGAATACGGGGGTGTTGAAATGCTTCATGTACCATCTGATCACATATGGAGGCCAGACATTGTTTTATATAATAAGTAAGTAGAGTAAAGCGAATGTGTGTAATTTCGGTCTTCTTTAATTAATTTTCGATTAGACCGTAGCAACTCGGCCATTTTCTTCCAGATACCATTAACACAGAAAATTTGGTTACAACAGCGATTGCACAATAGACGTGATGCAGCTCGTAGTTTCGAATATTAATTATGATTTACGTCAACTGTGTATTCTAAGAATAGATTATTTTTTCTGAATTGCACATATACATCGCCTACAATGAAAAGAAACAATACTGTGGCGTGAATCAGCAGGACTTCACGGTTTTATGATGAACACAATTTTATGTAAAATTCAACACCGAAAAATTGAAAGCATCGAACCAAAGAAAAATGTGCCATTTAGTCTTTTTAGGCTACCAGAAATTCTTGACAAAATTTTTTTTTTATTTTTCGTTATTTTTCGAGTTAATTTCGGTTAAGTGCATTTTGCACTAAAGTTTTAATAGTCTGCTTTGTCAGTGACGAGGCACTTAATGCTGTTAATTCTAAAGAAATACAATTAATGTGGTGCATTTTTAATCTTTTTTACTCTCTACAATCAAAATTGTGCATGAATTGCAGTCTAGTGAGTCAAAAATTATGATAGTGAGGCAGCACCACTTGCTTCTAAATTGTTTAGAAGTTATTAAAAAGTCTATTATATTCTCTTTATAGCATGTACTTGTAATAAAGTACAGAGAATATGACATGTTATTGTTCTTTAAACGAAATTGTGAGCTATACTGCTTATTAACTGAATGATATTTTTAAAAGCTTCGATATTTGACCTGAATTGACAAGAATTTCAAGTCTATAACTATTTTGATGTCAGTAAAATGACAAATTTCCAACACTATCGTTACTTAGAATATTGTCCAGTGCATTGGCAATATCGACTCATGGCTATTCTTGTGTAAAAGAAAATCAATGTTTGTCTGGTAAACAAAACATTGTTTGCCTAATGGCGTTGCAGTCAATATTCAGTTTGATTGATTTTTGTATTTTGGCACTACGTCGCACTTTGGACCTCTTTGTTTTTAGTTCAGACAAGAAGTCTGAGCTTCCACCAAAATAAGGATTATGTTTTCAGGGCAAAAGGAAACCTGTAAGTAAAGTTAAGAAAATATATAGTCTTTATAAGAGTACGTGACAAAGAATTTAAAGGGAATATGATTAAGAAATAATCCCCCTTATCCATGCATACCTGCTCTCTTTGGTACCAAAGGCCCTTTCAGACTAAGGGGATACTAAATAAAGCGAGTTAGGCGTATTCACGATAACTATCATGTTTGTGTTAATAATTGCTAAGATGCAATGTATGTTCTTAGTGTATTGATTTTACCACGAGGTTTTGTGAGTGAGGATGTATGTTTTAGGTTATGAGGTCCGAGGTTGTTATAATTAATGAAAAGCAATATCTTATCTGGAAGACACGAGAGCTGTTTAAACATACGCCATATGTTTGGACCGTGGAAAATCATATTAAATAAGGACAAAACTGTGCACTGCATTAGTTTATAAAATTCTAATATCTTGCTACATGCATCCGAATTTTCAGCGCTTATTACCGACTTTTTTCTTTCTTTTTATTTATGTTAAATTTCTAAGTGGAAAAAGATGGTAGGCAATATATGCAGAGTGACAGCTGACATTTCACTGAGGAACGCATCATATGGCATTTTCTCATCCTTTGTAAGGGCTTAAGTAGATTTTCCCATTATATAGTTTTCATGTGAGAATCCATTTTTTTTCCCTTCCAAATTCTTTCTTACGATACAGGATGGAAATCCATCCCCCTTTCCAACATGGTCGACCTTTTCTTCGCGACCTGTCATAAATGCCTTAACTGCACTAAATTTGAACTTATAAGACCCAGGGCCGAGCACAAACATGCTTTTTGCACGAGAAAAACTGCTTAGTTTTATGTTTTATTTGTTGCATTCTTGCAGTGCGGATGGAAATTTCGAAGTGACTTTGACCACTAAGGCTATTATTCATTATGATGGACGGGTTGAGTGGAAACCTCCGGCCATCTACAAGAGCTCTTGTCAAATCGACGTCGAATATTTTCCTTTCGATGAACAGACTTGCGTCATGAAGTTTGGCTCGTGGACATACAGTGGCTTTCAGGTACATACCTCTTTTTTTGGTGAACCCTTCCAAGTAACTATACCCAAAAAATACCATCTTGCAGGATCCTACATAATAGGAATGATACAAGTAAATCTTGATAGACTTTCTCCTTTTATCCTCCTCATCCTTTATTAGTGGCAAGTTTTAATTAAGACTATTTGAGCAGATGGTTTTGATCGGATGTTCTGCTTAAATGGGAAAAACGCTTAATTCAGAAATAATAAATCTACATCTGCATCTATAAGCATTTAAAAAATATTGTAAATAAGCACCTCATTTAAATAAAACATATATTTGAATATTTTATCTTCATCGCTCCATTTCCATCTTGAATTAAGTCTTTATTTATTTAGTTTTAAACGAATTGGAAGAGACATAAAAAATGGACAATAGACGAAAAGCGGATAAAATGATTATATGCGTTAGGTGGATAAATTATTCCGCTTTATGTTTTATTTAAAAAGGTATTTTTGTGTGTATTTTATACTTTCGGGGCTTTCTTATGTAAATGTGTTGCTATAATGAGCAATGAGTTTATTATCATTACAGAACATAATCTCTGCCTTTCATTTGTAGTTATTATTTTTACTACAATTTATATCATTAAAAAGTAGTACTGTAGACACATTGTTTACAAAGTTTTAAATTGTGTACATATTCCAAGAATACTTGTAGTCCTTAGGGTTTAGTATTTTTCTTAGATAAAGTTTGGATGGATAGAAATTTGGTGAAAATCCCCTTCACCTTCCCAGCTGTTTCCAAACCAACCATCATTGACAGTTTTGGTAATAATTACATGTAGAGTAACTATCATACGAATGGATATAGATAGTAACTTTTCCATATATCTCCACTTTTCAATTTGTGAAAAGTCATTCAACTCCAATGAAAAGAAGTAATATCGAATGGACATGTTCTCTATAATGTACTGCTCCTTAATGAAGGCAATCAATGCGAATGGGCACCCTGTATTCAGAGATCCATATTTTAATTAAGAGTAACTGTAATATTTGTGGCATACTATTAATCAAATCTTTTTCGATATATTTTCATATCTCCACTCTTTGATGTTTGAAAGAGTCATTAAAATCTAATGAAAAGAAGTAATATCGAATGGTCAATGGTCAATCGAAAGCAATCAATGTTTACATAGGACTGTGAATGGGCAGCCTATAATCAGGGGCAGTATTCTACGTTAATTACAGTAACTGTACTATGGATGGCTTGCCAATAATCAAATAGTTGTAATATATTTTCATATCGCCACTCTTTGATGTTTGAAATAGTCATTAAAATCTAATGAAAAGAAGTAATATCAAATGGACATGATCACTGAAAGCACTGCTCCTGTATAATTGCAATCAATGCTAGCATTGCGCTATGAATAAAAAGCCCAAATATTTGGGGCAGCACTGTGTATTTTCAGAGTTTTAAGGGATCTGGTCTTTCCAATGGACTAATTTATGTACCCTGATTTACTTTCCATCTGAAATAAACTCCTTATACCTATATCAGTTTTCAAGATAGATAAATTATTCCATTAAGTAAACTTGGATGCCACCCATTTTAGAGATTCGTAGAAGAGTTGATAAACCATAGACAGTTGTAAAAATATCGTTTCGGGGGATTCATTTGAAATGAATATTGTTTTTCATGCAAATTTGTTCTCTAAGTGCTTAGTATGTAGAGCACTTTTTAACGTTACGTACATTTCGTTTTTTTTCTTCTCTGTCATCAGCGAGACTTTCGGAATTAATTTCTTGACGAAAGCAAAAGCTGTACTCTACGTGTCTTTCAAAATGAAATTAAAAATATGGAAATGTGTCAGTTGCAAATTGAAATCTTGATTTTCGTATCAGAATCTGTTTGGGAGATTGGCGTTAATTTGGAAATGTTCGAAATTGGCTGTGATTCTTAAAACTGAACGAATTTCCTCCTTCGCTCCAAATTTATGAAAATTGACTTCTAATTTAGGGTTGCCAGTTGATCAAATTTGAGCGCGTTGCATTATGTCGTAAAACCTTTTAGACTTCTTCATATGAAATCATAAAAGTTTTATAGCGCCCCGTAGCTTTTATATTGCTTGATATGTTTGGAAACTTTAGACGGATCGCACTCTTTTAATGCAATTTTTTTACCCGAAAAAGGCACTGATGTATACAGCTGTGAACGTGTCTCTCAAACTCGCCAAATGATGGATATACCGAAAACAAGTTCGAGCCACTTTTATATTTGATTAATCTGAAGCGAGAGCTTCTCATCGCAAATTTGCATGCTGCGACCCCATTTCATTGGCAAGAAGTTTAATAGAAAAATCTCAGTGCCCCACATCGATTTCAATTGCATAATGTGTTAATGAATGCCAGAGGAGAGTCAAAAATGTAAATTAGGGCAACAATAATTAGCACACACAAAAATGTGTGCAGGGTGTCCCCTTCCTAATTTCTTGTGTGAATGATTTTTTTTTAATTAAGCATATTCATGATTTCCTGTGTAGTAGGTGAGGTATTTTCATTTATTTGCCACCTACTACATTGCATTTAAATTCAGACAGTAGACTTCTGAGTTTAATTAAATTGAATTTAATTAACAACAGTTGTCGATGTGTAAATATTTATCTTTGTTTCATTTCGTGGCATTTGCCTTATTTCCCGCTAATCTGTGTTGAAAAATTCCAGAAATTTCATTTTACAATTAGAAACAACAGTTTCTGTGAAAAGGGAGTTGCGGTCTGGTGATTTGTAATCCAAGTTATTTCAAGTGAATATCAATTAGTTGATTTCCAGCTTCATTAGTTAATGTGGGTGTTTCTATTATTCAGCTTCATGAGTTACATTGAATATTGTTAAGCCAGATAATTATCAAAAAATCATTCAAAGAAAAGTTAATAGCAACACTATTAAACGTACGAACAAAAAATCTATTATCATTACTGATTAAATTTAAGATGAATTTTGTTGCTTTGAAGCGTATATTCAGATGTCAAATGTTTTGATTAAAGATTTTAATAATCTAACAAGAAGTATTATTGTAGATTAACTTGTCACTATATATTTCATGATTCTGATTCTCTGTGGAAATTGACCTAGGCATAAGTTGATGGATTAACTAATTTTTTTTTTACAATTCTTTACGTCAACTATGATTGGCTGATAAGTTTTCTAAACACGGGATTTAATTTTCGGCAAATGTTGATCTCTCGTTTTTCCAAATTGTGAAGCACTTGAAGCTTTTAATTAAGCTTCGCCTTTACATTATGCTTTGGCAAATTAAAACAACTTCGTTATTTTTAATAAGACCAAATTAGCTGTCAATTTGATACCTTATGCAAACATTTGCTCGCTTCTTTCCATAAAACTACGATAAAAATGGCTTAGGTTGAAATGCATCATTGTGTTGAATAAAAATGCCCCTCAGAAACATGTTATAACTGCATCGAGCCACTCTCAAGGAGTTAAGGGCGCTTTAGTGTCTGCTAAGCAAATGTGACAGCCCAAACTGGGTGCTGTTTGTTTTATCTCTCAAACAGTAGGCGAGTGTTTTCAATGGAATCTATAGTACCAAAACACCAGGTGCTTTACGACAGATAAAACGTAAAAGCACCCTACTTGTTTTAAATTAAGTTAGGCATTGCCTTTAATTTGATTCTTTGCTCTTGTACAGTTGCAGGGGATGATTAAGTTAAATGTCCTCATTTAGAATGGCCAAATGGGAGAATACGTGGGAATGAGTGTTCTTTATAGTTTTACGAACCAGAAAAACGAAGGGGTATACTGTCTTCCACCTCTCTTTACACCCGACTGGGTCTGCTTTCTTTACCGTTGTTTTCTTGGGTTTTTTTGTTTTTTTTCACTGTTGTTTCCAAACAAATGCTGGGATAGTTCCTCTAAAAATTGGCCTTCCTCTCCATATTCTTCTATAACCTCACTATAATGAGTACCCACATGAAACAGAAGTGCATTTACAATAATTTGCAATGTTTTTGCAATGCATTTAAATTACATATAGATTGAGACACCGAAAATGCATTTCTAAAAATGTATTTAAAAATGAGTTTGGAAATACATTTTGAAATGCATTTTTAGAAATGTATTTCTAAACATGCATTCATGCAAACATGCATTTCAAAATATATTCAAAATGAATTTTGAAATGCATTTCAGTGTCTCAATCTATATGCATTTTTGAAATGCATTTCTTTTCCATGTGGGTATGGGGTTATCCCCGTCACTGTTTAGGCCCTCTTTGGCCTTAACTGCACTGAAAACTCAAAATGTGCAAAAAAGCACACCAAATGTATAAAAAAGTTGCGCACACATAAATGTGTAAAATTATCTATTTTTATATGCAATATAACACACTACTGTGCATTTTGACATATAAAAATAGGTAATTTTACACATTTATGTGTGTTTTTTTGCACATTTTGAGTTTTCAGTGTGTCTTTGGGCCTATAAACTCTACCCAACTAACCAACCTATTCCCGTCCAGTATATATTAATAAATATGGGGTTTGATTCCCCTTTGATGTTTATGCCCTCAATGACTTTTTAGTAGAGTTTCGACCCTTAAACTCTATAGACTGAAAATACACATCTGAACTACATATGTTGAATCCATTTGCAGGTGGACCTCCGTCACATGGAGGAGCTACCAGAAACACAGATAGTAGAGATCGGGGTGGACCTTAGTGAATTCTACCCTAGCGTGGAGTGGGATATTTTGAGCGTGCCAGCCCTACGCAACGAGAAGTACTACACGTGCTGCGACGAGCCCTATGTGGACATCACATTCAGCATCAGCATGCGTCGCAAGACACTGTTCTACACGGTGAACCTGATCATCCCTTGCATGTTCATCTCTTTCCTCACCGTGCTCGTGTTTTACCTGCCTTCGGACAGTGGCGAGAAGGTAACCCTCAGCATCTCCATCTTGCTCTCGCTCACTGTCTTCTTCCTGCTGCTGGCCGAGATCATTCCGCCCACCTCCATCGCCGTGCCCTTGCTGGGCAAGTATCTCCTCTTCACCATGATCCTCGTCACCCTCTCCATTTGCGTGACCGTCATCGTGCTCAACGTGCACTTCCGCTCTCCCACCACCCACACCATGTCACCCTGGGTGCGCCGGGTCTTCATCCACATCTTGCCGCGTCTACTGGTCATGCGCCGACCCCACCAGCAACCACAGAACAAACAGAAGGTGCTGGTGCGCACGTGCAATGGGGTGGAGCTGAGGGAGAGCTACCACGCCGCGGGGGGAGCCGCTGCCGCCTCCGCTGCTGCCGCCGACTCCCCCGCAAGACACTGCTGCATCCACGGCGACGGTTGTTCCCGCGTTCAGGGCTACGGTGGGAGCGGCTTCTCCCCCCAGGACCTGCCCGCCGCCTTTGACAACCTGGGCCTGAGCGAGGGATGCAAGATCCATGGCGCCACCACCACCGAGGAGGGCGGTGCCACTGCTGCCACTGGACCCTTGGACTCCGAGTCCTGCACGGCCTACTGTTGCCGCTCTGCCTTTGGACATCATTGTCCGGAAGTGTACCGTGCTGTCGAAGGGGTGCGCTTTATCACCGAGCACGTGAAAAGGGAACAGGACAGCTTGAGGGTGAGTGGGGAGCTTCTTGCAGGAGTGCTAATGTCGAGCTCTGGGGCTTGTTCGCTGACAGTCATGGTGTTGTGGGAATTTCGCGTAATAAAAACAAAGATGCCTTTGGGAAAAATAAGGCAAGGGCAGAATACTCAAAACCTGTAACTTGAAACCTGAGTGTGAAAATTTGGCAAGCGTCATACGGATCAGGGGATGATCCTCTAAGTGATGTTACAGCATGGCTCTTCCATTAGTTTCTAATTGTAATATCCAGTTCTAATTACAAATAGCAATCTAGTTACACCAGCGTTCCAAAATTAATTTAATATAGATTAAAACTCAAAGAGGTGGGCTCCGAATGATGGAGCCAAATCTTTTATAATTGGGAAAACTACAGGAAACCTCTCAACAGATATTAAAGTGTTTTGCTAAAATTGATACGTACTACGGTATTTTTTTTCAAAATCGTAGTAAAAGCAACATTTTCACAAATCCTATTAAATTCAATATTATTATCAGATATTTTTTAATTTACTTATTTAAAAACTAGAGGAAAAAGTCCAGATTGTAATCGACTTAAAGAAATGATACTACTTATTTGTGATAATGATAATTCAAAAATGTAATATTTAATAGACTGGTAAAATTCTTACAAGTATTTTTAAAGATGAGGAAACATACCATCAAATCAGAATTTAAAAACTTTTTTTTTTAAATTAGAGGAAAAAGTCCAGATTTTCATCGACTCAAAGAAATGATACTACTTGTTTGTGATAATGATAATACAAAAATGTAATATTTAATAGACTGTGGTAAAAATCCTATTTTTAAAGATGAAGAAACATACCATCAAATAAAAGCTGGAACCTCAAATTTGAGGGTATTGATCCATAAACGCCATAATGTGTACATAGGATCTGGAATTTAGTTATTTGGATTATAATTTTATAAATAGGCACCAGTAAATGTATTGGGCTAAACTGCTGCTATAAATGAGCTGAAATGCATGAGGTCACTGATGGTTTCATGTAATATGTTTGTAGTGATATGTTCTTATTATTTTCCAGGTAAAAGAAGACTGGAAGTATGTGGCAATGGTGCTGGACCGTTTGTTTCTATGGATTTTCACGCTGGCCTGTGTTGTAGGCACGTGTGGCATCATTCTCCAGGCCCCCACCCTCTATGACAAACGTACGCCAATTGACGGAAAATTTTCGGAAATTGTAACATCTATGCCAAAACCAGATCGACGCCTTTGACGTTGAACAGGAACGGCCATCTCGGGTAATAATTCTGCTAATCGGTAGTGCCTGGCCCGTTTGTTCATCATTCCTCGCCTCCTCGTCCACTGGAACTCCCTCTGGAGATCCAAATAGGAGAATTCGAGGGAACTTCCCTTTGGAAGATCTTTGTAGAATCGTTATGGAAAAAAACACGAGTAGGGAATGAATCCTTCGTAACCAATAAGATAAACGGACTTCGGTGACGTTTGCGTCTCCGTCCAATGGTGTTTTGGATACGACGATAAGATTACCTCCGACAAACGGAATTTGAAGTGGTTCTCTGGGCCAGAATAATTTCTCAGCCCTTCACTGCCATCTTCGAAACTTCATTATCGATGATTGTCACGAATTGATGGAACTCGCTTTTTTTTTTCTTCAAAAATTATGAGGCGAAACCGATGATGGATGAGGAAGAAATGCGTTTGAAAGTGAGGAACTTAACTAAAGTATTGTATAAAGGTGATTCAAAAAGTGCTCGTGTACAGGGCCAGAATGTTCGTAAGAGTTGTGTTTATGCAGTTTCCCATTATTCCATTATGAAACTGCAGGGCATACCCATAGTAGAAAAATCCATTGTATGTAGTTTTATCTTCAGAAATTCTGGAAAACGCAGTTTTCTTGAAATTGTAAACATCAACTCGGCATAATTTTTATACGTTATAGATTACGAATAGCCTTGTTACAATCTTTGTATATATAACAACTGAATTATGTTTAAACCTTTGATTGTTCACATTTATCCAACTTAGGAATAAAAATTGCCCCATATGCTTTTAGAAATTTTGCTTTCAAAATTTGACAATTGGATAGTTTATATTTCTATAAATTTTAACTTGAACAGAGAAAAACAATATAACAGACATGCAAAAATAGTATAGAAAATAGTCTACATTTTCTTGGCTATCACAGGACAGATGTTAATTAGACTCTATTGATTGTTGGTTTAAAGCCGAACTTGTTTTAAAACTTTTGTTTCATATCTGCATCGTGCTAAAAAGAAACCATATTTTCGATCATTTCCGTCCCATGATGTTAAAGAATAGTCTTTAGTACAAGACTACCAACATTAATGATCTAATTAAGCACCTTGTAAACAAGTGTGTTATATTACACACATTGTTATAGCCAAACGAAAAAATCGCTACAGAGAAGCAGGAGGATTTTCCTCATTGCCAAAGGTTGATGAAGGACTGCGGTCAGTTCCTCAAGGGTCCTCTGGGAGCACTTTTTGAACCATCCTCGACCGTAACATTTTATCGTTTGGTGGCTTTCCAGGACGTCAAAAGTTTCCTTGTTATGTCAATAAGAATCATTGATTCGTCGGTTATTGCTTGGCGGCTGCATCGATGTGGTGATTAATGGAAAGAGAAGATGAGTTACTGTTTTGACATTTTTTTTTCCTTGGCAGGAAAGAAAATCGAGTGAAATTCGCAGCGAAAACTTATTGCTTAACCACGCGTCTACAGAATCGATTTTTACTACAATGAAAGTTTTATAGATCTATAATATATGTTAGGCGAAATACTTTTAGTCAAATCCCCGCACGGTCTAGATGTCTAATAGAGGCCAAATTGCGGCAACAGTGAAATGCGTATAGGCCTGCTAGACTGTACAAAATCAAATTTTAGATGATATTTGTTTCATTATTGTTCAAATGGTTGAAACTTGTTTATTTTGTTTACGGTTGGGAACCATCGGATGCAATGTTGGATTTTGAAGGAGTCTAATGATGCCTTATATAATTGTACTAACTGGTTGCATATAGGACATGATGAGGCCCAATTGCCTACAGAAAAATCGCCTATTGCAGATCCTGCTGCAAGAAAGTTGAGCGCCATACTTAGATCCATTGTCACATTGTCCCACCAACTTGTTTTTGTTTCAAAATTTGGTGCAGCCAGTTATTGCATGGAAACGTAAAAAGATCACCTCTGATTTAGATTTTGTTACATTTTTCTGATGTAGTTCTATCGAAATTTGTTTTTAAATTCATACCATTTCACATTATACTAAGTGATGGTATAACTATGGCGTTCAAATGCATTAGATTATCATTATGTGAAATTAAGAGATTTGTTGATAAAAAGTAGCTCAGTCAAATAGTTTTAACCCTTTAGATTAGCTATCTGCTATCAGCAGGATGAAAGAGCATCTTTGCATAGTTCCAAAATAGCTTTCTGCTAGTTTATAAATGTAAATCACTGCAAAATGCATAATTTTCGGGTATTAACAATTGCAAATGAGCGCCTTTGTTGTGGACCCTAGCAAAGTTGCCAACATTGTTATTTTCATTGGAAAACGCGAACATTTTTAGCATCTTACCGCGCTTTCATATTGATTTTGTCTGTTACACCCTTTTTCACTTATGAATTCATATTTTGGCATTAAATATGGAGTAGTTCAGCATAAATTATATGCGTACACTCAAACCTCCTTGTACACTTAAACATCCAAGCATAAAATATTTTTTCCTGTCATATAATGGCAATAATAGTGGAAAATTTCAATCATCAAACATTTACATTTTCATGTCATGATGCAAACAGCATACATGTATAATTATTTTAATAGCTTGAATAATTTGTTCCTAATGAAAAAATATTTATGTAAACCATGATTATATATAATCCATCACGATTTCGTAGTTTCAGTGATCTTTAGAAATTGTTTATTCAAAATCTTATTTATAAAAACAAGTTATTTACACAAAAAGAGAGCATATAGTGTTTGCAGCACTATTGTTTACTGTATATTAATTTTGAGTTTTGGAGTTTCAAAAAAGGAGGTTTGACTGTATGCTACATATATTTCAGAATAATTGTAATAGTATTACTTTATAGCAATATTTTGAGCCTTGACTTTGTTATCAATTTATTTCTGCATACTGAATCCACTACTTTTTTAACTATTTATATCAGCATTGAAATACTGTGTAATTAAGTTGAATTTTAATTTCGATTCGTCTATCTGCACCCAAATAATCTTAGCATATGCGACACAGCTTTCAGTTCTTGAGTCAGTAGTAAAATATAATTTAAGCCTGATAAACATTTCCCAGAAGAACTGCAAGCATGAGCATAGCATCATTTGCATGTGTTTGGAGAATAATATGCATGCAGTTAATTTTTTTGTTGCAGATTTTAGGCGTTTCCATGAATAATTTGGTGTATTTTCTTTAGGTGTATACATACCAAAAGAAAGTCAATATAACACATAATCGTTAATTACGAACTGCAGTAGCAAACATGAGTCGAGCTCAGCCCTTTGATATCGATATCTGAAGATGAATTGGAAACCAAATAGAATTGTGTTTGTAATATAAATTTAATATGCTATGGAGTTCATGTGACATTCATCAATGAGGATATTACATATAATTTTATACATATTATAATAATACTGGAAAAAAGTGTATAATTTATTCGCCATACCTGGCGACGGTTCGATACATTAACAGGTAATTAAATTCGTTCTATGGGCAGCTTTTTTAATAAAAAAAATTGTTTATAATCATCGTTACTAGATTAAATTTGACATTATTCTTTAGATGAACGTAAATGCAGCCGGAGAGCATTAAGCAGCTTACATTAGTGTGTTCATGTAGAACGGTTGCTGATAACGATAAGGTGAGCACTATTCTATTTTGCAATTACAATGTATTTTGCATAAAATGAATTGTGGAAATGCCTCAGTTGAGAAAATAAAATAGGACTGTCAAAGATTTTTGACATAAAATGATATTATCAATTATTTTTGCAGTAGTCCATAGTTTGCTCTTGGAAATTTCTTAGGAACAAAAATTCACTGGATTGAAGCAAGCTCACATGGAAAAATGAAATTTAAAAAATCTGAATTTGCATGGTATGTATTCTTTAATTTCTCATAATATTTCTTGTAAAATCTGATAACGAATGAGTCGGTAATTGTATATATGTATAGACTACAGCATGTTCACATTTGCATCATGGTTCATTTATCCACGTTTATTCATTTTCGATTTTTTTTCCAGACTTTTGCTGTTTATCAAGTTTTAATCCTGGGCATACTGGTGAACAGACAAAAGCTAGATTTTCGACATTTCTTAAGGAATCAGGTAAAGGAAAATTGTAAGTTAAACATTGATTACTTATTTTTACAATCATCCAGTCATAGGTCATAAGTCGACAACTGGTTTTTTTAGTAACAAAAAATAGGCGTTTTAGCATAAACATTCACAAATTGATAAATTAGCAAAATGTATCATGTGGTATTGGGAATTTAATTGTGTATTTCCGAACAAGTTTCATATATAAGTTTTACAATTAAAACTGTTTTAAACACACATTATTTCAAAATTACAGAAAACAAAACATTTAAACAGAAAGGTTAATCAGATTTCGTAAATGATGTTTAAAATAAGCGAACCCGCAATTTCGGAATATGTAAACAATTAGGATTTACTGTATTATTAACAAAATCAGTTATTGCATGGTTTTATAACTTTTAAAGTTTTATAAATAAATATATGCCAGTAATACGTTTTTTTTAATGCACATATTGATGGTAAAATTCAAAATCTGATATATATAATAAACAGTACTTCTAAATCCACATTATAATTGCACATAAAAATAAAACGTGGGTGTAATGAGATGGCATAAAATTAATTGGAACATTTCATAAATTTAATTTCTTTTTCTTCTTTTGAATCTCCTTTTTCTCTTTCTCTTCTTCTAGTTTCAATTTCAGCTTTTTCCTTCGTTCTAACTCCATATCCTACAAATAGATTTTCAAGATGTTCAAGTAATTAATTGGCATGGTTTTATTGCATAAATGTTTATTTAAGAAAACTAATATACAAACTTTATCAGAAACTGGGGTTGATAGATTGCCTGCACCAGGAGCAGATTTTGATGAGTTATCAGGATAACCTGGGTTTGCATTTGGTTCTACATCAGTTAGACTATTACTAGTAGAACATCCAACATCTGCAAAGAAAGATTACTAACAAAATATTCATTTTTTCTTTCATGATATTTACTTATATGGTTTAAGTTGGTTGGAACATAAAATTAAAATTAAACTCAAAAAATGGTAAATAAATCTGTAATACTAATGAAAACAGCATATAAGAATCGTTTTAATTAATTTAAAATAAAAAAAACAAAACTGTCATACTTTGCTTTACAGAATGGCAACTTGCTTTAAATATTTCTTTTGAAATTTTAGAATACAATTCTTGAGCATTTCCACTATATGCCATTTCTTCTGGGTTTTGGACCAGATCAGTGAATTCCTGAAAAATAGAGATAGACAAATTATTAAAGTAATGTTATGCAAGGGGTCAAATTTTAATTGGAAACTTTCTCCCAGTGTTTTCACCTTAGTTTGAGCCATCTCAAGATTAAATTTTGATTTCTCAAATGGTTGGTCATCTTTATACCCTAGAGTGGAACAATGTTGTGAAGATTCATTATATATTTACAGAATTGTCTGAACTACTAACCAGTTTCCTTCATTCATTAATTAATTAAGTCTTCTTCACGTAGGTTGCTGGATAGCAAAGTTCGAGTACCTCAACTGTTCAGCCACCTACGTAAAGCAAACTAAATAATACCAACTCTTACTTCTAGACAGTTTGACTCCCTCTGCTTTATAGTCGTCTATCTGAGCATCTTTTCTTTCGAGGATTTTGATCAGTTCTTGCTGACGCCTTGATAACTCTGCCACCATGACAATTAATGGCTTTGTTAGCTGTTCAGCAAACTAATAAATAAATTGCATAACCAATAAAGTAGTGAATGAAATAAAGCGGATTCCAGGTTAATTGGGACATTTCGGGACCTAATTTTTTCATCAACGTTTCGGATTTGACTCAAATAATCCAGGGTCCCAAATAACCGGAATACAGTCTGTCTGCTCATAATATCTTTCTCAAACAGTTCATCGAAACTTGTCTTAAGTGTATCATACCATGACTTTATCCACCGGTGCTAAATTAAATTCCCAATGAAAACTGTAGCCAGAAAGACTCGAACGGGATGTTATTGTCAATTTATTTTCGGAGCAAAGTAAAACTTCTAAAGTGTTTTCTTTGCCACTTTTTCCAATGATTTCTTCAAGGTGATGCAATAGTCGGCTTGGTGATGTTTCAATGCTAGGATTAAGTTTCTGAAAAAGAAATAGCCAAATGGAATTGAGCATCTCTTGAAAAGTTTGATAAAAATCTGTTGGAAGTGGCCGTAGTAATAACTACAAAATCCTTAAGTCATTGAAACTTTAACTTGTTTTATTATTAACGTTACTGCGGTGGTTGCAATTAGAAATATTAAAAGCAACACATCAAACATGTGTGTCTACATTTGTCTAAATGCAATTTTTTAAAAATAAACAATTTGTTTTATTACTAGAATTATGAATCACCCATAATAATAAACTGCTTTAATAATTTGTAAATTGCAGTATACACAGAGCCGGCGACCCCATATAGGGGAACCATATGAGCGCAGCGACTTTGAAGACGCCCCAAGCATACATATGTAGTTTAAGTGGGGACAGCAGGAAGTATACCTCTGTACCAGGCCCATATACAGAATGAAATTTGCGTCAAATTAGGAATTAAGACGATAAACTTTATTAAAACTTGACCCAAAACTGACCAGGACTTCAAAGAGGTGGTGAAACACAAATGCCAGGGCCCAGGGCAGAGGGGGAATTGAGGTGGGTCCCACATTACACTTGGCCTGCTCTAACCAAGTGAGGTACATTGTTTAATTAAAGGATAGGGTTGAACTACATGAAATTCCCAAGACAGTTTTAGAATTATTTTCAATGTAAAAAAAATCACAGAACAATGTGTGAAAATTTGCAAATATTTAATGCAGATGCTGAATTGTACTTTTCCAGTCATTGCAATGGACTTTTCCCTTCAACCGTATATTCTTTAAATTAGTGGACACAGACAAATTTCAATCATCATCATCGAAATTTAGAAATTTGTACAACGTAAAAGTATTGATTTAATTATATAATATTTTATTAAATTATGAATTTTTGTTTGGGAAGCGTGTTACCAGCCCCGAGTATACAGCCTAGCTTAGGGTAGTCCAACTTTTTATACCTAAAGGGCCACAAGAGCACTTTGACTCAGAATCCACAAGTCGCACGCTCTAATTACTGCATCTAGATCACACTACGTACTTATAATTTTTACATAAATAAACGCTACAGCAAGAGTCACATTTTATGAAAATATTTAAATAATGTCAATAATTTATTAAATTATGTTCATTTTATTGAATGTTGCACAGGGCCACGATAGATGGAGCTGATTGCCAAAATAAAATTACAGGGCTATCAGTAGTTATCCTTTATACACCGTGCGGTGGCGCCACATGTCAATGTGTCTTCACGTGCGCATGAACAGATAGCAAAAAATGCACCCTGTAATTTAAGGCTTGCTATTGGGTTTGAACAAACATAAATTATTACGTAATTTATCATATCATTAACTGGTATTACAAGTTATCGCAAGATAATAAGCTAATTATTTAACGAAAGTCAAAATAAAACATTTACCACCTACATTATTTCTAGCGATTATGGTTTCATCATTCAACGTCTCGCGCCACATCGAAACACTGTCAGTGACCAGGATATCGTACGACGAATTATTAACCAGGAATTTCATTGCTAAACGAAATTCCTTGAGATTTAGAAAATGCCATGGTAATTCCGCTAGGCGACCAGAAGCGTTTTGAATATTCATATTTGAAGAAGAAAGGCGTAGATAAGGTAGAAAGTATTAAAACAAGGCAATGGGGACAATACTATTGTGCGTTTCAAATCAACGGCAAGTCTGACAGCATTGTCAAATACCCTCAAAAAAGCCCATAGACTGGTATGACCTCTATGAACAAAAGTGAGCATTCCATCCGTCGGCATTTCAAAGATGGCTGCCAGCTCGTTGGGATGTGATATACTGTTGTGTTTGTGATTGGGACCTTGGCTGTGTTGTTGGACTGAGAAGTTTTCATCACCGAGATATGCTTCTAGGAACATTTACTTCAGGGATTTGTCAGCGAAAAGTGCATGTTTACCAAAGAATAATTGACTGGCACGCGGGCGAGTAAGCATTGGACAGAGTTCATAAAGGTATGTATTGAAACACTTTAATGGTTCATTGTGTGTGTGTCTGTGTTATACACTACGTAAACGTAAATCTCAGGAATATGTCGTTGCTTAGTGAGAGTATTTTCGGATATTTTTCTTAAAAAACAAAGATTATTAAATCCCCAGTGCTTAATTCCGAGCATGTATTCGTTTCGGGAAGGATATTGGAACGAGTCCATTATAAACAGGATCTAGAATATATGGATAAGCTACGCAATCTTCGATATTTATCTCTATATTATCCCGAGAGATCGGTTCATAGATTCCACATCTTTCCTGAAAAGTTCATATTAGCAGGTTGTGGTTTTTCTTTCAAGATAATTTGGATTTTCCCTTGCGATTTCAAATTGTTCAGTTGCCAGCACATGCACTCGTTCTGCACCAGGCGTGGTAAATCGAAAAAAGGGGTGTGGAGACAGCTGTCATGGCTTTTGCTTGCGCTAGTTACTCGAGTACACCGTCCAGGTGTTCCTCATGCCAAAACCTACTGTTATATCACAATCAATTTTAAAGTACAAACGTGAGAAAACTACAATTCTCTTCTTATTGAATTTGGGGAGCAATTTAATAAACTGCAAAGAAAATGGGGATGGATTAATACATTTTATTTCGATTTTTGTTTGTTGAGGTCTTTCTAAAACCGATAGAAGGGTCCTCGTTAGTGTTTTTCTGTCACATAATTTAAATAGCCTAAAGCAGGCTTATTAGGTAACAGGGACAAAAAGTTGTACAAATTCGAAACAAAAGCGAGAGTTGGGATTGTACAAAAAAAGATAAACTGCTACGTTTGCCGGTTTCTGCCTGCTTTCATACTAAGTTTGGTGCAGGTGCTGGCGCAGTGAAGTTATCATGGGCGTATTAACTGTTTTCTGGTTAAAAAGTAGCAGCTGTTGCTCAATGGTGTTTTACCTACTAGCCATTAGCCTTGTACTCTTGGAAAAGTGCAGAGTCTGCTAATTTCATCATTTTTTTGTGTGAGTGTGTGGCTTTTTTAAGCACAGAGTTGTTCATGCACGGATTTGTTGATCTATCGCTCTTTTTGTGTAAAAAGCTATTTGTGGCTTTGATGATTATCCTTCTCCAAGATCGAAGGACGGTTCTCGGTTTACTATACAGTACTAACAATGCTAATCAATATATGGTAAACTATACCCTGGAATGGCTGTTACCAAGAAGTGATAGTTTGTACAGCGCCATCTTGAATGTCACACTCGCTTTTTTAACTTTCCATGAACATCTTGGCTACTAAATTTATTGATCACCCTGCCTATGTATCCGCCAAAATGAAAATTTCCATACAGGTTTTCCTTACACTGCATGTATAAAACAAACGATGCAATAATTACATTATTGCTGTCAGACACCCAGTTTTTCAACCACTTAATTGAATACTTTTTTATGTTGAAGCAGTGCTTTAACACAATTTTAGGCAGTATGATGCTTGGCCAATCATTCAACAAAAATTCTCCATTTAAATTAGGCTTGTACTTCATCCATAATACTGCCAATAAAACCTGAAATCAGCACGTGTTTTTATCCTTGTATTCCAACCCTAATATTGATCGAAGACATTCCTATAAAAGAGTACACACATGATCTCTATAACTAGCTGGAATAAATGTTAAACCATTGCCAGTGCAATTAAACTGTATTTGCTACTTTTCGATGAATGTAAATTTCTTAACTAACTGCTTAATTGCTTGGTTATGCTGATGCTCACGTTTTGTAAATTATCTATTGTTTTGTTTAGGGGTGCTACTGAGGAGTTAATTAATTAGGTTAGCAAATGAGAAAAAAATCAGATAATTGAACTCAGCATCATTCGGTGAAGGATGAAGAAGAGACAAGGGTTACTGGAGTTTTACACATTATCCATACTAGCTTCTAAGAACAAAATTCTGTGGATTAAATGTAGCGTTGCAGTTGGCTTGAAAGCTATCAACAGCTTTAAAAGGGAAGTCCTCTTTTGGTTTATGAGAAAGGATCTACTTAAATTGCAAACTTAAGCTGAAAACAGAACATGTTTATATTTTCAATGTGAAACTGCTATAACGAATTCTTTCTTAGATAGATTTTGACATGTAATGCTTGTTTAACTGCACTTTCTCGGTGTTATTAAACTGCATTTTGGCTTTAAACAACCTCTAAATGTCGTTGTAGTTGCCTACTTTACACAACACAGCAAAATTAAGGCTCGTCCCACAATTGTATGTTGTGCTGTGTTTGGAGTATGAAAAATATTCCTAGAAAATGGTGTTTCTTGTTTGTTTTATCAATTATCCTTATTCCGGTACAGCACACCATGTTGGAGTATAACACATGATGACATGTACTTGTATTTAGAATTATGCCAAAATAAAACAAAATTTCCGGTGCAATATGGTCCATACGCCACCAGGTGGTGTGTTAATATGATCTAAAAAAAACGTATTTATTCTATTCAATCAACGCGACTGTTAGCTAGCACCTAAAGAAAGGTTGTATAAAGCCAAAATTTACAAAGGTTCATTGTAAAACATTTATTTTTATAAATTTCTCTATAATGAGCGCTGTAGTCTCAACTATTCTGGTAGTTAATTATCCAAGTTGGATTTTTTTTTTAAATTTCTGCATTTTTTTCTTCTAAATTCTAGCAAGTCTCGACCCTCCAACCTTCGCGTTTCTAGTCCAGCACGTTAACATTTTGACCACCACACAAAAAGTGGTAGAGAAGCGTGAATGGTCATTAAGGTCCTTCAAAGCCTCAGGGTAACAGTAACAGATGCTGTATCAAAGAACCTATGTCGAATTGTCGAAAAAGGTAAAATACAGAACCTTTCGTTGGCACAGTTCACAGTGTTGTGAAATGTGCCCAAAGAACCTTTCAAACACCTTTATTTTTTAAGAGTGAAAGAGATGTAACTAGTCCTCACAAGATGGGCCCCAATGGTCATGCTTTTCGTTACACTATTATCATTAATTAGCATTGGCTGCTAATGCTTTGTCACTAGCTATTGATAGTAGTGAGTCATTATTAATCTTGTTTAATAATCATATAAAATAGGGTTCTTTGTTTGGTCATTCATTGTTTCAACCGTTTATGGGCCCCATTTTTAAATGCAATTACAAGGAAGGAAATATTTTTTTTTTTGGAAAAACCTCGCTGTCATGTTCCTGTGAAAAATGTTGTATGTCACGGAACTTTTACATCCTGTTTTTTATTAATAATCTTAGCATAGACATTATTATGATGGTTTATGTATAACAACGTCAGCAAAATTATTTCTTTAATCCACCCTCGATTCAATTTATCTGAAATCTTCAATCTATCCATTCCTATAATTGGCAACTGTATATTCAAAACCTAAGCTCCGCTGATTTCCATGAACGACGATAAGCATAATTATACAAATAAATTTATCCTCGAGTTCAAAAATAAAATGAAATTAACGATGACTGCAACATTTTTGGTGGTCGTTGTTTATGTTTGGCTCCTATTGAGCAAGACTTAATTTAAAATGGTATACTGCTTGGTCAGCGTGTATTTTCTGCTTTCGAAAGGCTAGAGCGATGGCCTGTTGCGTTGTTTTTTTTTAAATTTATTAAAAATGCAGACAAAGACTAAGTTTGGTTAGCATTGATTTTTCCTCATCCAACCTTCTCCAGGATTCAATCGTGCGAGTTCTGTGAATCGCATAACTAATAAGTTGCCTTGTTTACCTGGATCCATTGCCGTTTAGTCGAAAGAGCAAACTGCAGGGAAAAATGCCCCGTAGACCTTCTCATTATTGATTAAAATGATGTCGGAATGGCCTTGGAATGATGCTCATAATTGAATTTCATGAAATAGTCCCTCCTCCTGGCTGGCGAAGGGCATTCGAACGCGAATCACGGCCTGGCGCAATGCCCAGTGTGACGCTTTGGAGTGACCCCCTCTCTAGTCTCTGCCAACCCCCTCAACGCTAACGGTTGCATGTATTATTATAACAGCCTATTTAAGCCTT
This sequence comes from Julus scandinavius, assembly GCA_034696685.1. Taxonomy (NCBI): domain Eukaryota; kingdom Metazoa; phylum Arthropoda; class Diplopoda; order Julida; family Julidae; genus Julus; species Julus scandinavius. The sequence goes on along the minus strand of JAQGAE010000117.1, from coordinate 3,326 downwards.
CATACGAAATCCAATGCACGATGGCAGTTTTTTTCAAGGTCCATTTCCAAGGCCTTTCGTTAACCTAGGTGCGCTCAACCCACACCCAGCTCTTCTTGTGACGTCAATGCTGCTCTGTTTGGTTGCGACATGTTCTGAGAACAACAGTGTTGCATGCGACGATGTCTTCATTGCTTTATATACCTTCGAAATGGTTTTTTTTTCATATTAGCCCCCCTTTTTTTCTCAAATCACCGCCCTCTGGTGGCGTATCTGGTGCAGTGGCGGCTCGTCCATAGGCACTGCGGAACTGCAGCACCCCCAAAGAGAAAAGAAAAAAGAAAACGGTGTTGCATGCGACGATGTCTTCATTGCTTTATATACCTTCGAAATGGCTTTTTTTTTTTTTTATATTAGCCCCCTTTTTTTTCCAAATCATCGCCCTCTGGTGGCGTATGGAGCAGTGGCGGCTCGTCCATAGGCACTGCGGAACTGCAGCACCCCCAAAGAGAAAAGAAAAATGAAACTAAAAGCATACCTAAAATCGCCGTATAGAGCAGAATAGATGTTTTTACTCCTTTCAAACGAAGGGTCCAAAATTGGACCAATAAGCGCTGTTGTGCCACCCTGCAGTTAAGCTATGGCACTTTTGGGCTCCTCAGTTCCAGTGGCAAGGTGTTTGCCTGTTGTGCGCATGCGCACATAGGAAGCTGCACACCAGGCTTCGAGGGGGAAAGAGCGTTGTCCCTCCGACGGTGTTACAGATTTGCAGAGTGGCACACTAACGTGCATTGGATAAAGTCTGACCCTCCATTTGAAAGGAGTCGCTAACAATTTTCTGGAGTGGCACCCCCACTAATTTTAGCCACGAGCCCCCACTGGTATGGAGTTTCCAATATGATAAGGGACCATTCGAAAAGGACGTCCTCAAGAGGGAGTTTGTGGTCTGCTGGCATGTGGACATCACGTGGACAGGGGGAAGCCATTATAGACGTCCACTAATGATGGTGTTGTCTAATTGAGCATTGAAGGTCAGTGAAAGGAAAAGGGACACCAGAAGAAATATGTCCCCAGTCCCAAAATGTTCTTTCATTTTTAAAACCTCGGGGTTTGTGTTAAACACAAATTTTATGCTGGAATTTCCCTTCGAGGTCTGGAAATTTCCGTTTATCAAGAAAAATTTGAAACATTTCGTGGAATTGAGGGGGGAGGCATCTGGTCTAAAATAAACACTGTGTGGACAGGGGAATTTCGGGAACGTCCTTTTTGAATGGCCTCCTATCTGATATCTAGATTGAGGTATCTTTCCACGTGCGTTTAGATGTCCAGGTTGTCCCATCCCATTCCAGGCTAAACTATTCGAAGTAATATGAAGGAGGACCATGCCTCAATTGATGGATTCCATCTTATCCCTTACAGCCTCCAGAGCCGCTGTAGTGACGTCAGGCAATGCGGTCACATGCATAATACACTTATATCGCACCATGGGAAGCAACTTAACAGTTCAATGATTTATGGAGCAGATTTGTAACATGATTTATTGGATTTTTAGTGGTATATAGGTGAAATGCAGTTAGGTCAACTGGGTTGTATCATAGCGATAGCAGAACATCCAGCACCCTTAAAAAGTCGGGGAATGGTCTTGAAATTCGTGTTAAATCGCCAAGTCTATGCTGCAATTTCCTGTCAGTGTTGGGGATTTTCAGTTGAGCGGAAAAATTCTATACAAAAAATAAGAAATCATTTTGATTTTTTTTAAATTCTCTATACACATTTGGTAATTAGTAGTGCCGAGGGGTCCTGGAAAATCTAAAGAATGAGTGTTGGAATCCTTCAATGTTTTCTGGATACTCTGGTTAGCCATTGTTTTGCTTTCATGCATAACAAGTTTCATCATGTTTTTTATAATATACAGTAGATGGAAATGTCACATTCGATTATCTAATCCTATGAATAGTTTTTCCTCTATTTACACCGTGGAATTATTCAATAAAGGTAACTTGTATCCAAATGAGAGACAACATTATTAGACTATCATCATTTGACTGTGAGCGTCCTTAAAATGTGGAAAACTTGGGTTTTTGTTATATAAATAGAACTGCAGTAAACGCATATTGATTTCAGATTTCATGTAGACCACAAACACATTTCCCAAGTTGCACTCACTAGAGGGCGTCAAATGCATTTCGAACTGAAAAGCAACCTCGAAGAGCCTCATTTTTGAAATAGGTCAAGCTCCTTTAGTACTCCCTTTCAAGTGACTGCTTGCGGTTGGCGTAAACTGAGGGTTAAACGGGCATCTGAGGATTCTAGGGGGTGGGGGGAATGGATAGAAGGTAACTGACAGAACCCGAGTTAATAGCTTTTTGCACATTTTGGCAATCGCAAAAGGGGGACTAAGTGTGGTCTTTGTTCTCCTGATGCTTCTTAAAGTATCTGATGACATTAGTGAAGGATTTCACTTGTCCTTGCACACGACATTTATAGGTGCGAATTACGTGTAGCCCGTGAAGACATCCGAGGAACTATTTTTTTATATTTTTTTTACAAGCAACCATTTATCTATTTTTCTGACGAATGTGGTGACGGTTAAAGGTGCGCAACTGAAGTGAGTTTCAAGGCCGGCCACCAGTAGGCGGCGTTGAAGGCCTCGCTCGAAAGTAATGACCGTATATCGTATGTATAGTATAATGACAAAATGCCTAATTTATGTGATGGCTTTGAGCCATTCGGATGTATGAATACACCACCTAGTGGGTGCCCTCAACCGAGTTACTTAATATCACCGAAATAATGTGGGCTATGTTCTTCTACCAAGGTGACGTGCATGTAGTTACTGCACTTTATCGACCTTCTTAGCGTTTCTTCTCCACCAGTGCTGGAAACATCTGCCTTGTTAAATTACTGTCTGCAAAATAAAAGAAACGGTACTATTTTAGCACACAAAAAAACGAAACTTATCTTTGTTGTGTCATCGACTCAATGATCGTCTTAAGTATGAGTATTATCAGGCTGTCAGCAATCAGTAAAAGATGGCATTCAATGAAATCCTGATAATATTACAATCTATATTCTCCAGGACCTGTGCTTGGTTATGTTCATTTTTCCTTTTGTTTAATGGATTAATGAGAAAAAAGTATTTACAGTGGAGTCTCACTTATACGAAACATTCAGTTATACAATTTCTTGTTCCCCGGCAAAAATCCATTTAACCCTGTGTAATGCATTATTCGCTTGTATGATATTCAGTTATACAAAGGGTGATTGATACCTTCCCCTGATGTAATCCCCTTGTGTAAATACTATTCAATTATAAGAAGAGCTTTTTCACATAATTGTGAAGCGTT
>JAQGAE010000116.1:0-56246 GCA_034696685.1 Julus scandinavius | reverse complement strand
TAATAGTAAGTAAGGCATTTTAGATTAAAATTGTCAAGCCAATATCCACAATAGAACTATTTATTGATGTCACTGTCTCACCTTACCCCATGTCTCAATGTTCCTCAGTCTCCCCTACTACATAAAGATGATAATGAGTGAGGCAACATGAATAGATAATGTTTGATTATCTACTGAAATTAAAAGCTATTTTTTTACCAAACACAAATAGCAAGAACCAGGAGCCAATGCCACCGAAATTTTAAATGGTGTGAAATATGTGAGACCTGGCCATGGGTTCATGCCCAATTTTCAGCTTTTTGAAAAAATCGAAGTAAATGGGGAAAAGGAACACCCTCTCTACACTTACCTGAAGGTAATTTCAAACAAGTTTTTTTGTCCAAAAATCTATGTATTCTTTCACAAAATCAACTACCAACACTTTTTCACATTTGTATTACAGAAATATTGCCCATCACCACAACAAGGATTTGCCAGCAAGAACGGTCTGTTTTACGACAAATTTCACGTTAACGACATTCGTTGGAATTGGGAGAAATTTGTGATTACCAAATCTGGAAAACCATACCGTCGATACATTCCAAAAATGGAGCCTTCAATGATGCTCCATCTCATCCAAGATTTGCTGGCCAATGTCAATAATTAAATAGATTTTTACATGAACCAGTTGTGTAGAGAATACGCTTTCAGATTTTACATTCTTTTGGTCATTCTTTTTACCACTTTTATGTGTGCCCATTTTCATGATGACATTCTGATCAAATACTCTTCCGGTAAGTCAGATTTGTTGGATAGAACTCAATGGTGGAGGGATTTTTAGTGCATTTGCCACCACCATTAATAGTTCATTAATGGGCATGCTGAAAGTTAAGTGAGAATTAAGAAGGTATTAAGCGTATATACATTTAAGAGTTGCAATTGATAATAAATATTTAGCAATGCTACACAACTGTACACAAATGGGAATTCAATTTTTTGTACCATTAGGCCTTTAGTTGTCCAATGATGCAATGATATGTGGCGTCGTGGTCATCATCCAGGTCCCCAGGATCAGATTTTTTCTCGCCCCCTAAAGTTGTCTATCTTACAACAGAAAACTTGATCATAAAGTTGTTTATGTAACAAACATGTCATCACAAACGAAATCTTAAATACAATACAATGCAATGCAAACACATAATACCTCCGCAGATATACTATACCAACCTCAAGGACCTCAGTGCGATTCTGGCACTATGTCAAAGAGAGAAGAAGTGACCCTTTATGTCTTGTTGTTGTTTGTTTGGTAATTTTTAACGTTGGCCTATTTCTGCAACTAAGGCTAAACACCAACGCCAGGAGTCGAGCCTTCAGCACCTACCTGGGAATTTTGCCTACGAGGGGGGAGACTTCCACCCCCTCTCGAGTGGTCTTTAAGGTGCTACAATCAACACCGGACCTTGGGTTAAACTCTCATCCGAAAGAGCCACCACTTAAGGAATTTTTCCCATCCGTAAAATTCCCACCGACCTCGACCTGGGAGCGAACCCAGCATCTTAGGATGGAGAGGCAAGCGCGTAACCAGTAAATGGCATGCCAATACCATTCACTTAAGACATGCCATTCCTTAATTAGCAGAAACCAGCTCAGGTCGCGACCATGGAACCTTGACACTCCATCTCAGTGACCTGGACTTGGTATGGTCACAGATACAGAATGGATTCAACCTATTGAAATGCAGCATTTTATTCAAACATATCAGTCCCAATCTTAGAACCAGCCCCATCTTGAATCTTACACCTTATGGTCCTAATTGATTATACATACCAGTCCCAATCTTAGAACCAGCGCCATCTTGAATCTCAAACCTTATGATCCTTGTTGATTATATACATACCAGTCCCAATCTTAGAACCAGCGCCATCTTGAATCTCAAACCTTGGTGTTTAAAAGAAGTTCAGAAAACGAGAAAAAAAGAGAAAAAAATTACATCATTTACGGTTTGCAATATGCCATATAATTTTTAATAATTAAATACATATCCATTCATGAGGACACATATAATATTGAACATCCATTGTTAAATTAGCATAAATATAAGACTGACATTAATTAATTGAAAGTCGCACTTTTCAATTAATTAGCCAGTCAAATATGCTAATAACCATTTTGCAAGCGATGACGAGATACATACATAGTTATAAATATAGAATCTTTTAAAAATTATTAAAGTTCAACGAGAGCAAATTGAAAATGGAAAAAAATGCTCACACACATTTGCAAGCTGAAGTCCCTTCAAAGATTGATTACATCATTGATTCGTTTGTTTCAATATGTTTTACTGCTCAACTTACTTTAGAACAGAACCAAAAAGTTTAATTTACATAATTGAACATTGTATTCGCGAAGAAAAAAAATGGAACGGTGAGTAATGATAGATCATGAACAAGAATACGAAACCAATAAAAAGCAGAAAACAGTGTTCAAATTCAGAGGTTTGTTCAATCTGGTGATAATCAAGACTGAAAATGATTGTAAAATCAACATATAAATAAATGGTAATCTCAAACTCTTAAAACTTAGATGTGTTTCATCCTTGGTTTCATCAGCTAATTTGTGATTGACGTTGAATTTACAATCATGCCTAACCACAGTTTTATGTTAGGAGGCAAGATGACAGTCTCTTTGAGCACCAGATAATAGAATATATTGGTACAAGTAATTTTAGAGCAGTATCCACAACAAGCCAATACTTATATATTTAAAGAAATTACCTATGACTATTGAAATTAACAAATACTCTAGATGTGTGTCCACGACTGTATATATGACGAGGGGGAATATTAGGGATACACCCCAACCCCCAAAATCCAAGAAAGGTTACAAATTTTAGACCGAATCAACAAAATATAAAAGGTGAATCGTAATTTTTTATATTAAAAGTGTAAATTTCAAAGTACGATTTTTCTTAAGGTAAAAGTACGATTTTTTAAAAAATTAAAGTAAAAGTACACCATTTAAGTAAAAGTAGGATTTTTCTTAGGTAAAAGTGTACCTTCTTTTAAACAAAAATTCGATTTTTCTTAAGGTAAAAGTACTCCATTTAAGTAAAAAGTAGAATTTTTCATAGGTAAAAATACATCTTTTAAGGAGAAGTACACCTTTTTAAAGTAAAAGTACGATTTTTTAAAAAAAAAGTACACCTACTTATAAGTAAAACTACACCTTCTTTTAAGTAAAAGTGCACCTTTGTTTTAAGTAAATGTTCGATTTTTATGGAAAAAACACATGTTTCTGCATTAAAATTGAGACAAAACGTGAAGACAAGTACAGCCTTGTGTGTGCCTGACAACCAGGCAAGAAGAAAATTTGACCAAAGTATTACTGTTAATTTCAATATTCAAGAATGATCCTTTATACACCCAGCTTTTCTTCACAACACAACATTTCTTATAGGAACATGACCGTTTGAAGTAATTGTTAAGGTTAATTTGCATATAACCAAATGCCCACACATGACAAAAGCGCACATGCCGATGAGGGGCCCACACACACATTCAATAATAATAGTAATAATAATAATTCTCCAACATCTTCCTTTGGATATTAAACACTATCATATAATTAACAAAAATACTTGACCCTGGGCTCAACTGTCAGGAGGTGGGTGTGCCTGAGGGGGGAAGAAAAAACAAAAGTGCAATCTCCCTGAGAGTAACCCCCCTCAAATGACCACACGGAACCAGTGTATATAATAGGGGAACACTAGCCTAGTCCACACTAACGATAGCACAGAGCAAAAGCCGCCAAGTTTTTGAAAACATGTTGCCGATTCAAGTTTGCTTACCAAGTTTTTGTCCCAATGTTTCAGCAAACTTCTAGGCCTTTTTGCTTTCCGAAGCGTGCTTTTGAAAGCCCTTCGCCAAGAGAAGGTCGGTATCAAATGAAACAACAAATGTTTCCACTTTACGGCGCTTGTACCACCGCAGCACGAATACGCCTCGCCACTTTTCGCCGTAGGGTCCTAGATAACGACATCGAGATCTGCCCCCATTGGCTATATAGGAGCATAATAATTTCCTGCTTTGTTGGTGTTTACACCTCTGTTTTTGGAAACATGCTCTTGAAAGCATGTTTCGTGTTTTCGTGTTTCCATGTTCTGCTTTTGCTCTGTGTTTTTTTTGTGGTGTGGACCCGGCTTAATGGTCGATTAACGGCTGTTATGACGGAATTGTTACCATTACAAACAGGAATCAATCAACACAGTTTGAATAAAGTTCAGGAGTAGCTCCAAAATCATCTCTACAGCCATATGTATATTTAAAATCACTGTAAAATACATAGTACCCGTATTAACCATGAAGAAATATAAAAAAGAGGAACTTTTTTTCGTGTTTACAAGAAATGCTAATAAAAAAACGAGTACAACACACACTGCACTACATTAAACACCGATTTAGATAACTTAGATTGTAATGGAACGTCTTTGGATAGTTTGGCGAGTCTGGGGCTATAAAAGAAATGACTTTTCCCACAAATTTCTCGTCTTAAATATACTTTAATATGCTATAGGCCGAAATCACCCATTAGTATACACCAATATACTCACACGTACATCCAATGATATTATGCAAGCTTGAGCTCATCAGCCAGTTTTCTTGTTGATATTTGGTTTGGATTGAAAACATTGCATAGTTAGTCGAGGTTTGCCGAGACAGCCTTCATCATCTCAGAGTTGAATAATTTAAGATAAAGTCTTGCCTAAAAATGTCTTAGTAGTTTAGAAAAAAAAGCTTGCAGAGCCTATGTATGGAATGTACGCTTGTGTATATTTATTTGTTGAGGCAAGTGATATCATTCGCATTATCATGGTATACATGTGGTGCTTTCGAGTGGTATAAGTAGTTCTAGATGTGAGTGATCATTTCTGTTTGTTCCCAAATTTGAGCAGTTGGGCATCATTCAATCAAAATAGATGGCACTATAGTTGTAGTAATACCGTATACACTTTTGTTTTAATTATGATTGATATACGAGATACCAACATAAATCCCAATTTCTATTTGGTATGGACACTGAGGGTGAAACAGTTAGTTAGCGGTGTTGTTTTTAAGACTAATTGGTGCAGCAATATACTTTTAAGCATTTAATTAAGAACACATTTGTTGCGGAAATTCATGTACTTAAGAGTCATGCAAGAATAAGTGGGATTCAAACTTGGTTGACAATTATATAAGACTTGCTTAGGTTCTTCAGCACCTACAAGGCATATGGGCCTTTTAAGCATTTATTTTTCAAGATGGCCGTCCGATGTGTAAACTTTACTGCTATGAAAGTGATCATGCTTGAATGAAAAATGATATAGCAAGTAGTATATCATTGTTTAGGCTAAGCCTAATAGACTATATCACACCATCAATACAATATACAGCACTGTGTACATGTATATTAAGTCTTTCAGAAAACATGTCATGGTGGATGATTCCGGTGTCAACATATACAATGTGGACCAAAAGTCTTGGCCACCCCAGTTATTTTTCCTTAAATCATATAGTTATGAACATTATGTTAAACAGCTCTATCCACTTTCCGTCAACAAATGATTGTAGTTAAAATCTAACAACATCAGTGGATAGAGCACACATGACTTCCTGTTTAACCTCATTAACAGAATTTTCATAACTATAAGATTTTAGAAAAAAAAGTGGGGTGGCGGTGACTTTTGGTCCAACTCCGTATATTGGTTTGTCACTAACTTTAGTACTATGATATCACAAATAAAATTTCAAGTTTACTTTGTGACTGTCAGAGGGTATATGGATTTTAGGGTTAATGTTATATTTTAAAACGTTTTATTTTAAAAATTAAGTAAAAAAAATCTTGCTGAGAAAAATTATTTCAAATTAACTACCAAAGACGGAAATCTAAAAATAAACGAGGCAAAATAAAATACTGAATTTATTTTAGTTCAAGGGCTCTGTCATAAAACGAAACATAAAATTCAAGGTGACAACAGGTATGACGCCTGTTGCATTACAAGAAAGTGAATTTCAATGAAAAAGTTAATTCAGTATTTCTTGAAGTCACACCACTTTTATCAAAATAATAATAATGGCCGTCATCAGTAGTTGTTGGGCAAGAATCCTGGCATCTGTCATGCTACTGATTAGGAAGATTGTCTGGGACATAAACCAGTTATTGTATACGGTACATATTAGTTGTTATTTCCACCATTACGACCTCTATTTAAAAATGTCATTAAACTTGTATTAAAACTACCGTTGAGCATTTCCAGCCATCTGCCCTAGATATTTCATGAAATACTGGATATAATCTAATCACAATAGTAGTGTGGTGGTAAGTTATTTTCATTCATTAAAAAAACCAGTGAAGGAAATATGGACTACAAGATAGACTTGATCTCTAAACACTTATTTGATGCTCATACTTGGTGTTGAAAGCCGTATATAGAAAATACTATCCATGCAAATTGAGACAGAACTGATAGAAAATGCATAATATGTGAAATGTGAAAAGAGCATGACAATTCATGTTGATGATGTATACACTGAACGGTGGTCTATCATTTTGAATGTTAAATTACATGAAAAAAATTTTAAAAAATTTAAAAAAAAGTACAACGCATCCCTACTTTAAAACGCATTTACTTGTCAAGCCATGAAATCTAATATTTACACAAATTTTGATGGCCATTTTAAGAACAAAATACAGCATTAAACACTAAGATTTTATGAAAATAACTGTGAAAAGGAACATGAAACAAGTTAAAACATTGGAAAATACTCTTCTTAAATTTTCCCTGAACATTTTTGTGTGGCTAAAAATATTTTAAAATTTGGTACAAGAACATGTTTGCCAGATTTGACTGGATTCAAATAATACAATAATTAATATGCATTAAAGAAGGAACTACCACCATCAGCAAACAAAATCTTTTATCACAAAAGGAATCGTATAACAGTCTTACTATTACTTAAAATATTTCATACTAATGCTTTTGAAACTGCGAGTTAAGAAGGCTTTTCTGATGAAATGTATACAGAGTGTATGAAGGTTAGGATGAACTCAACTTTTCTCTCATATTCGTCTGTAACGCCATTGTTACACTCTACCAAACGGTTTTTTTTTTATAAATAGATGTCTTTAATATGCTACCCAAGAGAAAATTCCCATAGCAAAATCCCATGAAACTAATGGGACTTCCTAATGAGTTCTAGAGAGACCAATAAGACAAGCAATGGGACCTAATGGGAACATATTGTATGGAACTCAATGAGAAACGTCCCTTAATAATAAGATTTGTTGAGAATGTTTTCAGATCTCAATATAATAAGACTATTGAACAAGACTTTGCATGTTGTTCTATAACAAAATAAAGGTATCCTGACAAAAGCGCGCAGGGTAAAAGCGCGCCAAAAAACCCCGAGAAAAGCACGCAAACATGCACGTAGCGCTTATGTCGGTTAGGTTAGGTTTATAAACTTTAGGTTAGGTTAGGCTAGGCTAGGTGATGTAAGTGGTTAGGTTAGGTTTATAAATTTTAGTTTAGGTACGATAAGATTAGGTTTGGTTAGGCTAGGTTTATAAACTTTAGGTTAGGTTAGGTTTGGTTAGGCTAGGTTTATAAATTTTAGGTTAGGTTAGGTTTGGCTTGGTTAGGTTAGGTTAGGTTAGATGATGTAAGTTGTTAGGTTTGGTTAGCTTTGGCTAGGTTAGGTTTTTATGTCGGCACACTTTTGCCCTGCGCGTTTTTGTCGGTGTGCCCAAAATAATATTGCGCCAAGAGACCCATTGAAATATGAGACCCATGGAATTATGAGACCCATAGAAAAATGGGTCCCATAAAAATGGCCGATAATACCATTGCCATGGGGTCCCATACATGGGAATCTTTACTTGGGTAAGCATCGTTTTTTTAAAGTCAACACAGAGATAATTAAAAACTAAAGGTACAAAATAGTCAATTTGAGCCATCCGATCAATTATAAAAATACTGTCAGTGTAAAATTTGAAAACCTGAAAGGAGCTATTCATCGCTTCACTTTCCATGGACTGTGGCTGTTCCATGGGTGCCCCAATGCGTTTGTGTCTTAAAAAACTCACAGTAAAATAAATATGAAATGCTTTTAAACGATGTCGACCTTCTCCAAATCCAAGTCATTACCGGTTATACACAACCTTTAAAGCAATACTGACTGACTGTTCGGCACCAACTATATACAATACCGGAATTAATGCCAGTATTCCCATAATGACTAGAGACAACACTAATAGGCACCTGAGAGAAAATCCGTGCACACAAATGATATATTAGCATTGCCGAACAAACGTTTAGCATAAATGCTGGAAAAACTGCATGAACTCTTCTGGAATATTCGAATGAGTACCTGAAAATTGCCAGTTCAAGAAGTCAAGAAACATGTAAGAGGATACAAGAAAACTCGTTATAAATGATAATTCCAACTGTCTTGCCACTGGCTGCAGGCGTCTCAAAGGTGGGCCATACGGGCCATGTGCAGGAAAAAGGCCACCTTATCCTTTGCCTGATGGCCGCACATGTTACACTTGAAGGGGTCCTTGAAGCCGTGGTAGCCCATGTGGACAGTATACATGACACAATCCTTGAAAGCCATATCACAATACTGACACTTGTAGGCTTCTGACCATTGGTCCTTGTTTTTTACTTCCACCTTCACGAGCACGCTCTCGACCAACACTTGCTCTACAGGAACATCGTCGTCGCTTTTCTTGTCGATGTCCACCGGCGATTTTATAGCCGATTCGTCGACTTCTCCAGACGGTGAAAACTTGGGCTTGTCGTTGGTTTCGAAACCACTGTCATTGTTCGGGGTTGAACTTTTACCGGTCGCATCTTCGGAGTTCTTGCTAACGTCACCGTCTTCCATGGAATCGTCAGTGAGTCCCAACTGTCCAACGGGAGGTGATTCCCTCTCCTTGTGCAGCTTCATACATATCCTGTCCAGCTTAAAGGCCTTGCCCTTTCTACGGTTCTTTGTAGGGTTAGGCGAAATGGAGGCTTCTGCTGGTGTTGGTTCGGTAGTGCAGATCTCCAGAGCTCCCTGAGAAATGATTTTCTGCTGTTGTTGCTGTTGTTGATGATGATGTAGCTGTTGCTGCTGATGTTGATGCTGCAGAAGATACGCAGGAGATAGGGGATAACGCTGCTGCATCTGTTGAGCAGCAAAATGAAATTGTTGCTGTTGTGGCGAGAGGTGATATGGAAAAGTCATCAGGCCAGGAGGCCGTGGTCCTCCCTTAGTGCTACTCAAGTCCAAGGGCCCTAAGCTGGCGTGATTGTCAACTGAAGCGTGCATGGGTCGGTCTCCTCGTATTGCACCATGTTTGGAGATTTTGGGTGGGTTGGGCGGATGTCTGGCCGGAGAGACCTTGTTTCCAGAGCCGTTAAGGGCCGGCGAGGTTTGCTGATTGTCCGACAGCGGTGAGACCGTTGGTGGAGCAGCGGCGAAGAGGTTGGAAGAGAACTCCTTCATCATGAACGGCTTGATGTTGACCTGCTCCGAAAAGGCCCTTAGGTGTTCCAGTGGATTGGGCGGCGATCTTCCGGGGGGTTCATCAGCTGCAGAGGGCTTTGGTGGTACCTTGGGCTGCGCCTGGTTGGGTCCCTTGTGGAAACCGAAATTTTGGTTGTGCTCTTGTCCGCCCTGGACCTGCAGGAGGTTAAAGGTATGATGACGCATCAGGATGTCAGCCCGGTGCTGTTGCTGTTGGGGTAGTCCCAGAGCCGCGGCTACCATGGTGGCCGTCTCCATCTGGGAATGTTGTTGCTGGCTTGGGTCCTGCAGGAGGCTGTCAGAACTGATGCCATACAGGTTACAAAGGTCCTGGTTATCAGCCGCAGCGTGCAGTAACATATGCTTGCTGAAGGCGTCACGGTGCTCGGTAGAGAAGTCGCACAGAGAGCACTTGAAAGGGCCGGGATCGCCAGGGCTGTGGTGCCGTCGGCTGTCCACCTCGTCACCCTCACCGCTGGACCCAAGGATCCCAGAGGTGGGTGAGTGGTTTCCGTTCCTCGGATTCCCATTCGGATGAAAGCCATTGGGCAGTCCAGCCGGAGTCCCCTGGTAGAAGAAGGGCAGAACGGCCGAGGGTGAGATTGCACCATTGCCGCCGGACATCTGCAAGGGCGAGAAGGGCAGGGTTCCGTTCCCACCGTTGCTACCGGCGTTAGTGTACAGTTCGTCCTGGGACTTCTTGGTGCGTGGACCCCGGCGGGTTCCGTACACGTCGATAACGGGCACGGGGTTGGGCGTCCCGTCAGCGTTTAAAACGGTGGAGGGTGTGTGGCCATACTTCCTCAGATGTAACTTTAGGCTGTGGCAGTACTTGGTGGCGTAAGTACAGTTGGCACAGCGGTACTGGTAGATGTTCGAGTGCGACTTCATGTGGCTATTCAGCATGGATTTGTTGACGCACGAGTAGATACACTTGGGACACTTGAAGGGCTTGGAACCAAAGTGGTTGCGCAGGTGATACTCCAGGTGGTGCTTGTACTCAGTTACAAATGGACATTTGGGGCACGTCAGCAGTTTCTCGGCCTTGATGTGGCTCTTGCTGTGGTCCCAAAAGTCCGTCTTCACCGTGGCCACGTAGCTGCATTGCTTGCAGCGGTACGTCTTCACCTTACTCTGCGGGGTGCCGCCACCGTTGGGGTCACTCTTGAGGGTCCCAGAAGGCGAAAAGTCATCCGCCGGAAGCTCGGCATGGAAATCTTTCACGTGTCGCTTCAAGCGGCCCTCCGTGCGCGACGTGTAGTCGCAATGGCTGCACTTGTGGTCGTATTCCGCGTTCGACTGGAACTTGTATGGGCACTGGCGGTACTCGTCGGTGCCCCCCTCCCCGTCATTATCCCTGGGTCGGTTGTAGAGCGCGGGTGGGGGACTCTGGCTCACATCATAGTAGTCGCCCTCACTTGAGTCCGGTCGACCGTTACCGTTGTTCCTCTCAATGGCACTATGCAGTTTCCTGAACGGATCCACCTCCTCATCATCCGCTATCTCCTCCTTGGAGTTGTCCACGCTCGGCGACAGGTCTCCGTCGAAGCTGCCGGTGCTGCGACAGAGACTGTCCGCATCCTCCTCGTCCAGCTCCTCCTCTTCCTCCATCAGTTCCTCCATATCCCGCGTGGGGCTTCCGTCCTCCGACGGCCGGCATTCTGGCTCAATCTTCGGAGTCGTCTTACCGTTCTCCACGTGGGAGGGCACGGGAAGCCCATGCTTCAGCTCGTTCTCAAGTTCCATGGCCACGCTCATGGTGGCCTCGAAGCCGATGGGTGAGGCCACCCGGGGGACCACACGATGGTCCATCGTCGAACGCAGTAGGCCTCCATTAGTCAGGCAAGCGGCGCCCGGGGCAATTAGTGTGGGACCGTCCATTACGAAAATACAATTCAGGTTATTTCGGTTTCTGGTTTCTTCACCATTGTTTTTGACTGTCTTTGGGAGATGGGATCTTCCTCCGGGAGACGTGGACATGACCGCCAACCGTGGTAAAAAATATCTCGATATCTGAAAAAGACAAGAAAAATAAAGTTGAAATTTCGAATGTTATTATCACCAGTGCACAGTTTAAAAAATCCATACATTGTACAGGAGTAATCGAGTAAAATTTGAAGGAAATATGCAGTAAGGGGTGATTTGAAGTTCCGGTGTGGACGTGCGTGCTTGTCGAACAGCACTTTTATTAACAGTTATTTTTGCTGACTGGTTAATTGTAAATTTACGATTGCTATTAAATGGCACGGGCGAGGTGATACGAAAGAGAATGACCACTATGCTGACCATCGCGGCGGTGGTCAAGAGTAATTACCGAACTAATTAAAAAGGGGGAGGAGTGCTGCCAGATTAACGATGAGAACGAAATTAATATTATCCCGAATTAATGGCGGGGCAAGTGCGTTTTAGTGCAAAATGGGCGGTGGATTAATTAAAATTGTCGGTCATTCCTTAGGACCATAGGGCGATTCGCTTCGTATACATGAAAACAGTGATTAACTTAACATAACTCAAAATGTAGCTGCAGAATGACAGTTAACAAACTCTTAAAATTTATAAAACTACTCTGAAGATCATATATTAAAGCTACAGTTAACGAATGTAGTTTAATGGTAACGGTTACGGTTTAACTTCCTATATAACCAAACCCTTTGGCATGGATAGTTTTTTTTTTTTTATAAAAATTTAATTTATTCTGGAAAATGTATAATGCAACTAACTATACCATGACTCAAAAATGACTTCTCTAATTTCAACCTTTCTTGCCAAAACAATACTAAAATTGAAACCAAAACAACTTTTAAGTACTTGTGTCCAGTTGTTGGGTTTGGCATTTTAATCTACAAGAATCCAATTAGTCAATCTAATTAATTAATCATGGTAGCTGTTTTGCATGTGTTTTGCATTCTGATTGAGCCAAGAGCTCGATGAGGATTCTTCATAATGTAAATGTTAGGCAAAAAAGTAGGCTCTGTAATGTGGCATAAAACTTATAATAATTCTAAATAATTAATCAAATTTAATTTATTAGTAGATAATTTGAACTTGGCTATAAAAACCTCACACAAAAAACCCTTTAGAAAAAACAAAACATAAGTGCACCCTGTATTTACCGCTGGATAAAATTAAGTTTGGCTTACCAGCAATGCTTCCATGCTAGCATTGTTTGCCAACCCTTGCCATTTCAGTATAACCTGTCTAAATGCATACGCTTGGAACCGTTGAAAAATATGCTTTTAGACAGGTTAAGCATTTAGACAGGTTCATATATATACACGGGTCCCAAGTCAGGACAGAAACATTGTATGCCTTTAGAGAGGCTATTCATTTACACAGGTTCGATCTACTGCAATCCACATGGTGATTTTTATTGAAAACCTTAACCAAAATCAACCCATCTTCGCCGTCGTTTGTAGTTCGTTACATACATTAAAGGGTTATTTGATGATGACCAAATGAAAGTGATTACAAGCAATAACCGGCAAAAGGTATCTAAACAAAGCCTATATTTCCTCTTTACCCTGTTTAATAAACAAAGGTAAGCATAAGGAAATGGCTTTGTCTATGACGTGATCCAAAATGAAGCGACTGATAGACTATAAAGAAAACATAAATCGCTAAGGTATCCGTCATTTATGCTTTTCTTGCCAGAACATCGACAGTTTCGCGAATATTGTGAAACTAGAATGGTCTGGTGTAAATAATGCTTACGTTCTGACCAGAGCGAAAACTGAATGATGCAAAGCACAAACAAAATGCAAACCGTAAAAAAACTTTGTATCACGTGGCCAAAATGCATTCTTGTTTTTACTTTCGGATAGGACATGTTGGAAAATGACCTTAGAAATGGAGAGATTAAGAGGGAAATACGATAGTGGGCAAGTAGGAAGGAAAGAATAAAAAACGTGAGATGTAGATGTCTATAGCTTCAGCTGTGCAGCGGCAGGGTAACATGGGGTCCAGTTACTTCCGGGTCACTGTCTTTTTAAGATGGGAAGCCGTGGCGGTGCAGGGCTCTCCCCGCCTTCGTTTCGTCTGGCATACAACAGCTGATTCAGAACTGGCATGGACCAGGGAACCCGACTTCTAATTAAAACTATAACCTGATGAAAACTGTGGTCATAAATTTAAGTAATCACATTTGGCGAGACGGCAAATTTGGAGTATTATGAAATAAAAATTAGACTTAGCAAAAATGTCATCACAATCAAAATCAATCAAAAATTTTAAACAATTTCATTATAAGGAAATTCAGTCAACGGCAGTCATGATTTTTTTTAAAAATGACCAGGTATTCCAAAAAAATACGAGAGCCAAAAAAACTATATCAAATTGCCAGAATGCATTCCTGCTTTTATTTTCAAATAGGACATGTTGGGAATTGGCCATAGAAATAGAGAGATGAAGGGGAAATACCAAAGTGGGAAGTAGGAAGGAAAGATGTAAACAACGTGGGATGGAGAGGTAGGTAGGTGTATATATAACCTGATAAAAACTGCAGTCATAAAATTAAATAATCACATTTTGCGAAAGGGCAAAATTGGAATCACAATAAAAATCACCCAAAATTGTAAACGTTTTTATTATAATCAAATTCAGTCCAGTGTCAATCATGATTGTTTAAAAAAGAATGGTCAGGTATTCCAGAAGATACGGTGATGCATCGACTAACCATAAACTCCCTTCCTTCACAACGGATGTAAACAATGGGCCTATAGTGATCCAGGATTTAATGGCCAAAGGGGTTCGAGGATCTGGACCATCCCTTCTTTTAATAAAGGCCACACTGGATTCCGTTATGGCTGACCCCCTCCATGGCGATGGAATCAGGGGCATAACTGAGTTGTCCTCTTGGTCCGAATGAGGTCATCAATGGCCAGCATTAATATGGGCGAAAGCACGACCTTTGGAGGGCCAAAATGGTCAGGCCATTGATATGGGGGAGATGGCGAAAACGACCATGGTGAACAATAAATCACGACTGGATTTTCGTTACGCAATACCAATGTTACCATTAATAGAATGACCAGTGGGCAGTGGGTCCGATCAATAATACATGGAAAGAAATACATCACCGGAGGACCCCAAACGCAAAAAGGTCCATCTCCAACTGTGTCGAAAGCAGCTACTTGACCCTTGAACCCCATTGACAGAAATGGTGAAACAAATAAAAACAATTCCCCTATTTAACCATTTGTTCAATTATTGTCCTTAATGGTCAAAAACTGTAGGTTGCTTGACTGGCAGCTTTTATATTTACCAGAATCCCGTCCATATTTCCATTCAGGAAATGTGGCTTTGCGGAATATTAGCCTATTAAAGGTTTGGTTCCTAGAAGTGACCATTGGTCACTCCCATTCTCTATATGCATGGCTATCACTAAATTAAGTTGATGTGTTGGGCAGTAAATTGTTGTTCCACGCATTCCTCGATGGTTGACAAAAAGGAGGGGGGTGGGGGGAGGGGTAGAAATCTACTAAAACAAGAGGAAACAAAATGTGCATGTCCAGTCGGCCAATGGGAGGAGCCCCTTTGTGGTCATTTGGCGCATGATGTGGGACCATAAAATAAAAGGGAATAGTGGATGGACAGCATGGGTGAGGGAGGTAGATTATTATATGTTTCTGTTCCCCTTGTAAGAATTAAACCTTTTTTGTGATTCCTGCATATGTTGGGTCCGGCACTTTATGGGTCAATAAAAAAAAGAAGACAAGCCGAACTAGCCGTAGAGGATAACATATTTATGGTGGCCAATGGACACCGCCACCTAGCGGCGGATTTAATAGTGGAAACCCAGCAGAAAACAAAATTGTTATAAAATTGCATTTTTAAAACTGTAGTTATTCAGAAAAACTGCAGTTTCTTAATTCACATTTACTACACTTCTGCACATTAACAGCAGTTATTTGTAACTGCATCTTTGCAGCAGTTTTACTGTAACTTGAAACTGTAATTTTATTTCCATATGGAACTGTAGTTTGACTTCCGTATGGAACTGCAGTTTCACTTCCGTATGGAAGTGAAATTTTTCTGCCTTGGAACTGCAGTTTTACTCCCATATATGGAAGTGAAATTTTTCTGCCATATGGAACTGCAGTTTTACTCCCATATATGGAAGTGAAATTTTTCTGCCATATGCAACTGAAGTTTCTCTGCCATATCGAACTACACTTTTACAGCAGTATTACTGCAGTTTTTTTGGCATATGGAAATGCACCTTTATAACAGTATTACTGTTGTTCTTCTGCCAATTTAGTTTGTAAAAGTTCATTTCTAAAAAAGGTAATTAACACTTGTAATATATTGTCTAATGTTTAAGGGGCCAACTTGATCAGGGACCCAGTTGCTATTAAAAATTTTGAGTATTCTATCATTAAGCTAATTCCAAATTCCAAAACTGATTTTTCTATAAATTTTTCAGAAATTTATTTGAAAGAGTTAGTCAAATTCACTCAAAATTTGAAAATACATTATAAGAACAACTACGATGTGTTGGGTGTGTCAGACACCCAAACACGTGATAAAAGGGCCACATTAGATAGCGAATGAAGTAGTATAGAGGGAAAACTAAAAGATCATTGATCCATGAAATACATGTACTTCAGAAATATATAGGAAGGAAGATTGGGTTAGTGGGTCAGAATGTCAGATTCGTAATATTACACTTTTCTTGTAAATACTATATAGTTTCCTTTTTTATGTAAACATGTTTTCTCGAAAATGTTTTTGCTTTTTTTCTAAACCCACCACAACTTATAAACGTCGGTGAAAATACCATAGCGATTTAAAAATAAAAAGACCTTAGCAATTCCCAGAAAAACGACGTAAAAAGTTAGTGCATAAACACATTTCTTTTTTAGTCTTCTCAGGAAATGTCAAGCTTCCCCTTTTACAGAAATTTTATGTCTCTTGTATATTTAAGGCCAAAAACAATGTATTCCTCCTAAGCAAATCCAATTCTGAACACATTTTTTATTCCAACAACTTTTGACGACCAGCTGAAATTGTCCTTTTAAGTGCTGCATCGAAAAAATGGGGTACTTGACCCGTGCAATTAAACAAGAGGCTTTTTCGCAAAAATTCCTTCAAAATAAGGGAGCAGAAATTCGAGACAAAAAACTTGTTTTTTTCGTAAATAGACAAGAGTGCTTATGCATGATTTCTTGAGAAAAAAAACTTATTTTCTAAATTTGGCTACTCCTCCCTGCAGCCTGTATTTTGTGATGACCAGTCCCCCCCTCTATGGCCAAAGTGTAAGGACCTATCATTCCATTTTCAAAAACCTTCCCTCCCGGGGCATTCACAGTGCATTTCTCGACCTACTGATCGACTGGTCAAAAAAGAGGGAGCATGTGGTCACTATTATTTATACGTGAGGGACCGACTGGTCAAGCAAAACCCCGAAAAGAACCAAAGAATTCGGCTTCAAAAGGGAAAATTTCGCCCTTCTTTTTCTCTTTTTTAACCAGCGAGTGGTCAGTTGGAAAAGGGGGGAAAATGGACACTGGTCAGTTGTTGCTTTTGGCCCTGTCCAAAGCGTAGTCCACCATCTGCTATTGCGGCCTTGTCTATGGAAAAGCATATTACTGGACGATGGTCAGTAAAACCTGACCCCTCCGGACAAATAATACATTTGGGAAAAGAAAAAAACTGGAACCTAGTGGTCATTCATGCTAACGTCCGATTGAAAACAAATTTTTTTCAGACATAAAGGCAGTTGGTCGAAACGACGTTGACCATTAATCAAATATATCTCCTAGTTGCTTTAGTCTTGACTGAAAAAACATGTTATGTAACTAGTTACATCATTTCAACTGCTGTTGGATGTTTTAGTCAGTAAAATTTAAAAAAACTAAGATTATTTAAGAAATTGGCAAAAGGCTGTCCAATAAATTTATTGGAAAAATTCAAGATTTCCAAAGCTCATTCCATTCATTTTCAATGTTTCCAAGGCATATTCCATTCATTTTCAATGTTTCCAAGGACTGTTGGATGTTTCAGTCACCAAAATTAATAAATATGGTCAACATTTGGTGCTAATATTACTACAGACTGAGGTTGTACGAATAAATGTCAAATACTTGAAAAAAGTAAGGAAGTTTTAAAAAAATTGACATCAGACTGTTCAATAAATTTACTGGAAAAATTCCAGCATATTTCAAGGTTTCCAAGGCTCATGAATGAAATTTCATTCATTTTCAGGGACCGTTGGATGTTTCAGTCACCAAAATTAATAAGTATGGTCATATTTAGTACTCAATTTTTATATTAAAAATAGGCGCGGCCATATTGGAAGTGTTATGTTAAGGGCTCATACTCCTCCAGGGGTGTTGAACAACGATCCAGAAATGTCCCCAGCTCGTCTAATCTATATGTATAGAACATGCATTGGATATTTATCACAAATATTACAAATTCGTAAACAATATGCCCCAGTAGCTAAATTTATTCATTTTGGGCCTAATCCACGTCCAACTTTCGATGAAACAAGATCTGGCCAGTCTGCTATTTGCGTTTTCACCGATCCCAACTGGTCAACCAATGTCCACTGTCGTTATTATGATTCTCCCCTTTTTTTTTCTTTTTTTTTTGCAAACCATATTGTTGAATTCCACCCTCACACACAATCCATTCTTTTCC
The DNA here is from genome assembly GCA_034696685.1 of Julus scandinavius. Classification (NCBI taxonomy): domain Eukaryota; kingdom Metazoa; phylum Arthropoda; class Diplopoda; order Julida; family Julidae; genus Julus; species Julus scandinavius. The sequence goes on along the minus strand of JAQGAE010000116.1, from coordinate 38,073 downwards.
ATCCATCAGTTCTTACCCCCAATTGCACTTTTTTTGGGCCCTTTCCTACCCACCAACCGCCCCACCCTCTTCCTTCCCCTTTTCCTGCATGGTCAGCTGTCTAATATGTTTATCCTTCCCATCCTGTTGGCCATTAGGTCCAGATGGGGAGACCCACAGGGCTATTTTTAGGTTTGGGTCATGTGACATCTGACATTAAAAATAAAAGGTTTCAACATCAATTGTTGAAATGCATCAGTCCCATATGCATAGCTAAAATTAGGCCTTAGGTCCCTTTTGCCCAAACTTGTAACCCACCCAACCCCCTTCCCGCTCTGCAAACTTCACCCTCCCTATTTTCAGGTTAAAAACCGACTAAAAAGAATCCACAATTCAACAAAAATCTTTTCTTCAATATTTCAATCCCCCAAAAAAACACAATGCGTGTAGTATTTTTGAGCTTAAACCCCTTTGAGGTGGCCGTGAAGGCCATTTGGTCAATAAGGACCTACTAAGAAACGTTATGGGAAATACTTTGCCAAACGCTTTCGTAAAGAAGAATGGTTATTATCAATAATAGGGCTTACTTTTTACTCTCAAAATAGGAGAAAGAACTGAGAAATTTCATACAAAATGGTGGAAAATGAAATTTGTTTGAGGACCAAGAACAACTTTAAATTTTCGCGAATATCTCTGATGTCATCATGTTTGATATAAAACATCACTTGTTTCAACATGGAATGTTTACTTTAATTCCATTTTCAGAAAGATGAAAGGATTTTAAGGAATACAAATTAAATGGCCGATTTTTGTGTAGAACAGTGTGACCAATTATGGAACTTCATGTCAACAACGATTGATTCAAAGTTGAAGTTCAAAGTTTGATTGAAATTTCAGGGTTACATGTATCAGAAGTAAAATACAAGAGTTGTCATATCTACTTGAGCACATTAAATAACTTGTATCTGGCAACATAAGCAGTGCTGTCAGATTAAAGTTGCATCTGACAACAGAAGCAGGGCAGTCAGATTAATTTGCTATAGGTCAAATGGTTTTCCCAGTAGTTCCACAAATTATAAAACTAAATAGACATATGCAATCAATCAGTGGTGGACTGACATTGGTGTCAACTAGCCTTAAACAATGGACCAGTGTTTTTCCACCATTTTAACTCACGACATGCTAAACCAGGTGTCAAACTGTCGCGGCACACTCAAAAGAAACTAAAATCCTCGAGGCACACTATAATACTCGGGTAGAAAAAAACCATACGTGTCATGTTTGGGCAAAATGACATTGTAGTGGTTATAAATCATATATTGAACATATGTATGACCATATAAGATAATTGTAAGACCATACATATGCCTAAGTTTGGCTACTTGGGATCATATTTAATTTTTGTATGGCCATGTATATATATGAGCTTATACTGAGGCCAATACATGAATGCTAGAAATATAATAATGGTCCATATATGGAAATTCGAAAGCTTGATTTTGTGATTACGTGACTAATTAAGGCCCATAATGGTTAAATATGGCCATGCATAAGCTAATTAATGTTAAAATCGTTTTCAGATAAAAATGTTGGGGCCTTTTGCCTAGTACACACTAAAGGAAAACAAAAAAACAGGGTTTTGCAAATATGTTTGCGATATGTAGATGCTCTCATCAGATTTCTGCAACCAAGTTACAGCAAACTTTTGACCATAAAAAACGTGTTTCCATGAAACATTTCGGTGATCGCTCAAGAGGCGTTGAAAATGGTTAAGGCGCTCCTCCTAAGGCGTATTTTATCCTGGAAAGCAATATTTTTAGAGACTGGTAACAATCCATAATAAAGTTTTAGTAAATTTGGTTTTCTCCTGCCTTGTTTCTGAACTTTTCTCCAACATTTCTTAGAATTGTAACAGTTATTTTCCAGGAGTCCAATTGCTTGTCTGGGTACCCTTTGATGCCAGCGCCCCCTGGAGACGCTTGATCAGATGGACGTTACCCGTTCTAATCTAGGTCCACGCTATAACAGCTAATAAATATGACTAATTCCTATTAAATTCTTAGTAGCGGTGTTCGTATAATCTAATATCCAGGAAAAATCTCTTAAAACTCATTCCCCCTTTTCGCTTCGGTCGTAAAGTGGGGCATAATCTAAGTTGGACATCCGTCATGTAATATTCCATGTGATCAGTCGTTTATTTCTTTTGTTTATATTATTAGGATGGCCGCGTTGACCAGGGAGTGTAAAAGTGGGGGCAACCAGCAGCAGTAGCGAACAACAGCGTTTATGATGTATTACGACGTTGATCTTGAAGCTAAACACGCTGCTTCTGGCACCAGAATTGTAATAATAAGCTCGTTTGCCAAACAGAATATGTTGTAAAATATTACGATTGCAGATGGGGAAGGGACAGGACGGTAGCAGCCATATAACGCCATTAACGATCTACAGATTAGAACGTCGAATAGAGGGACAATGACAGGAAGGCTTGTCAACACTGGTCTGCACAGTTTAAAAAAAATTCTGTAAAAGTTATGGGCAAATTCTATAGAAAAAATATGGTAAATTCTGTAAAAGTAATGTTAAAAGTCTGTAAAAGTTAAGGAAAAATGCAGGCAGCAGATTTAACGTGATCTTTTCGTGAAATAATACTGCATATATGCACGGTCCCACGGAACATAGTCCGTCTCGCCAGATTATTTACGATTTTTGTTGTTATTTTTTCGATTTCTTTTCCGTTGCTTTTAGTTTCTATGTTGGTTTATGCCAGGTTCTCACGCTCCAGAAGTTTGTGCGTTTTGGTGCCACACGCATGCGCACTGTCGTTTACATAGTGATGCTCCACCCCTTTATCTTTTAAGCTCCGCCCATTACACACAACGCAAAAAGTAGAATTCATTCCGTATTTGCCCGGAACATGGCGGCCCAGATTCTGATTGAGTAGCTAATTAACCCTTTGAGACGGGTGCCCCTATAACCCTTCCACATTGTTTTAAAATGCTTCCCCATTTGAACCATAAGTGGCACATGCGCAGTAGTCTGTCCGGATACTGTGGTCACGTGTAGTGTGAACATATGCAGCCATTACCAGATTTTGACGGACTGACGTCATTTGTCTGTTTTGCTTTTTGTGCGAATAGTAAGAACACGGTATTACTCCTGTCGGATATCTGTTATATATGTAGGTATAGTTTCCGGGTTAGTAGTTCATGTTGTTCTTTTCAATTTGTTATTAAGTTGCCGTCCAAGTTGTTTGTTTTTTGGTCCTATCTGATGTCTATTTTATGTATATTTACCTGGTCAGTGGTTCCGTGAAATGTATGGATTACCATAAATGTGCTACCATGATATTAAGGGAACACTTCCATAAAAATAACAGAACACCTCTACATTAGTCGTGGGCATTCATTTTTTGAATAGATGTCACACCCAATTTCAATTATTTATGATTTTTTAATTTGGCATTTGCTTGGAAATAACTGTGGAAAACACGGAAAATCACAGTCAAGACAGCTCACCCAAGAATCGAACACGAACCTCTCTTGTTTGAAAGGCTGATAGCATAACCGCTATCCCACTCCCAGCAGAAAATCTGCTGCACTTTATTCAAATTAACTGCAGTATTTGTTTGCAGCCAAGTAAAGTTAATGGCAGAATTCAAAACTGCAAATATTTTGAAATTATGAATGGTAAAAAAACTGATTTTTTTGCAATAAAATTTTAGTGCAGTTCCAAATGTTAAAAAAGCTGCAGTTTTTTGTTTCATTATACAGGGTGGGCCAACTTTATAAAAATCATAAAAAGGTTATTTGTTAATGGAATTTAATAAAAAAAAATTATAAATATTGTTTTTCGCTTTATTTTTGAATTGCCATCGTTCAAGTTCTTTTTTAATGACGTAATCATTCGAATTTGTCTTCCAAAATGGCGTTCACTGAAGAAGAAAGAACCGCGATAGGTTTTTTTGCGTAAAACGAAAAATTACAGAGTAAGGCAATTTTTGAAACTGTTTCCGGAGAAAGGTGCTAACTTTCAACACAAATTGAAATAGGGAATTTGTTTGTATCCTATTTAAGTACACATGTACAAATTTTCAATAAATTCCATTAACAAATAAAAATTTTATGATTTTTATAAATTTGGCTTACTTTTTATTGGCCCACCCTGTACACCAGAAAAACTGCAATTTTATGCCAAATTTTATTTTCTGCTAGGTTAGCTTGGTCACATAGCCAGAGACGTGGTGGATAAGTGTGAGATGTGTGAGATACAGAAAGTTATTTAATTTTGGGATGATTGCCGAAACTCAAATTTTCTTTGTTCATCATACAATTTGTCCTTAAATTGTATTAATATCTCAACAGAGGATCACTTAAGTTCCTTCATTTTGGATAAATTTGAAGAAAATATCACGTATATCCATCCAGGTTACTGCTTAAAATTTTCCTCGATTATTTCTGTAAAATTCACAGATTTGTGTAACCGTGGGGATACAAAAATTAAAAACCCTAGAAGAAAAACAAACAGCCGCAGCTGCATGAGCTAGAGGGAAAAAAGGAGTCCAGACTCAATCGACTGACCAGTGTCCAGTCTAGGGGTCATCAGACGTCCGGCCACGAACAACAAAAGGTGGGTAGAGGCAATCACACCCCCTCCTCCCCGGGTTTTCACTCAGTGTCCGGCGGTAGGCACGACGTGTGTTGCTTTCCATTATCCTAATTTCACCGCCCCTCCCCCCTGCAGATGACCACTGTCCGAGGCCAATCTCCCCCCCAAACGATATTGGTCAGTTGTTACAACATGGCACCCATTACGTACGTACGGGAGTCCTAGGCTGGACATTGCGAGGGTGTATTTTTTTTTATTACCCATAAATTCAGGTTTCCTTCAGGGGGTTCCCCCCATCTTCGATAACCAAGAAATCAATGCAGTTTGGGGCTGTGATTTTTAATGAGAATGGGGCAGCTAAGACTCAATTTCTACTCGGAGATCATAAAAGTTTATAGCGGAAAACAAGAGCGCCAACCATATTGCTCGTAATGACTCTCTTTCTGCATTTGGGGCAACAAAATCTTAAAGCACTCCAGGTTAGTTGGAGGGAAAAACAGGATTACGGAAGCAGGGGGCGCTGCTTGTTTATGCCCTGGCCCGGTCACGTGACTAGCTGGCGATTGTTTTGGTCAGAATACTGTTTATGCAGCCCATTTTTTGAGTTGTGTTTTTCAAAAAGCTAAAAACAGCGTGGAGTTTTATTTTCGCAATTATAACTTTCCCCCTTTTCGTTTTATATCGGTTGTTATTTTTTAAGTCTTTTCTTTTTTTTTCATCCATCGGGATTTTTATGACCTAGGTTTACAAAAAAAAGCTCTCGGTTCGTTTTTCATCCCAGAACGAAATTCCATCTCGGGTCTAAAATCTCCAACAAGAAGATATTGGCGAAATAAATGCCAATAAAAGTTTTACGTCGCCTCGTATAAAATACTGGCTTCCAAAAATGGTTCTATGGCAGAAATAAAAAGTTTATAAATCTACATTAAAAATTGGGCGAAGGAGATTAAAAATTGAGAGGGAAAGAAAGACGGAATAGATGGGGGGTTTTGGGATGGCGATTAAAAACGAGTGGATTCCCCCCATCCCTGGCAACTGCCCTAGTTACAAAAATGGAAAGTATTGCACCATGAATACAAGCTTGGCCATTCAATATGACGACAAGGACCATAGGGACATTTTAATGTTTTTCTATGTGACAAAAATTCATGCAAATTCGTATACAAACATGACATAAACAGGATTATCTATACATCTATACTTCGCTATACGGCCTTTTTTAATTATGGCACTTTTTCGATTTACCGCCCACAATGTTTCGTTTTGCAGCCAAAAAATGTGATAACTTCCCCGATTTGCACAAATAAGGTCGGATTTAGCTAACAAAACAACTTATGGGTTTCACTTCACTTAAGAAGGTAAAAAAATAAAAATCACAGTGCAGAAACAATTCATTCGTTATACGGCCTTTTGCTTTACAGCAACTTTTTACTTGGGCAGTTGGGCTATCTGAATTTGGCCCGCATGTGCATTAAGCCGCGTCTCCACTGCAGTCAACATACAGCAACAATGTTGATTAACATGGTTTGCTGAAACAAATTTCGAAAAAAGTTTGCCTACTATGATGTTTGAGCAAACTTACGACGTTTTTTTGTTGCCATACCATGGTTTTATTAACATTTTTCTGATCGTTCGGGTGGCGGTCCAGATCAAAGGGAAATGATGTTGCCACTTTACTGCGCATGATCAGCCATATAAGTGTACACTTATAAATATGGCGTTGGTAGAAGCGCCATAAACTGGACGAATTTGTTGACTGATTCTGTTAACTTTTTGATGGAATTAGGTCAGCATTCATCAACATGCTGACGAAATACATTGTTTCAGGCTTGTATGTTTAGTATTTACATGTTTTATTTTGAATGTTGAATGCAGTGGAGACCCGGCCTTAGTTTCAAGCAACTCAGCCAAAGTCCACAAATTGAGTGTCTTTTGTAAAATGGGTACAAATGCAGCTTGCACAGGCCTGCCTTTTTTTTCAGTACTTCTAAAAGCCCCATTGAAGTAGGCCCAGTCAATTAGATGGCATCATTTAAAAAACTGGATCAGCACATGTACAATGGCCCCAATTAACTGATTAAACTGCAGACATTTACAAAATTATGGATCTGTGGTATTAATTAATACTAGATATGTTAAGGGCCAACATTCAAAAAGTGTGACAGAAAAGCTCCACTCTAAATTGGGACATCTTGAGGTCCAGAAGCTAAAAGTTATCTATGGGGTTATTCAAATGTTTTAATCTTTCTTGTAATTAACCTCTTGTTTCCCATATATTAACGCCTAATGACCACTAAAGGAGTAGACATAATCACTCAACTTACTAGGTCCTTTTTGCTTGTGATTGGACGATGGAATAGCCTTCCTGGCAGAGGAAAAGAAACTTAACAATGATTCTCTGAGTAATTGCGAGTGAAAATAGAACAGCCCAGCCCCTTAGGTCCAGAATTAGTAAAAATTGAATTTAACAATGATGTCCAAGTCACTACTGAATGTGGTTAACTGCTCAGTGGAAAGGCACAATGGCACCAGTATGCATGTGCAGTGTGATAACTTCTGATAGCACACAGCAATTTTCCATCTGGTGGGAAAATAGCACTAGAGATTGTGGCTTGGCTGACCTTAATCTTGTAATTTGTCTCAAGCCACTGTATGAGTTCCTTGTGTTATCCTTTTTGTACTGTCCCAGGGATATATGGATAGAATCTGTCATGGCCATGTCCATTGAACCTTTAGATGCCATTTTTTATGTAGGCCTACACAATTATTACCAAATGCAACAGGCAGGGAAGTTCAAGGCAGTTGGTGTACATATATACATTCACTAAAATGGTGCCCAATAGCTAGTGACTCATCAAGGATTGGGAAAAGGGGAAATTCCCTATTTTGTCACCACATGTGTACATGTCTGCGGATGAACCTGTCTAAACCTATAATGTTCGCCAGTCCCAAGAATATGCGTTTAGACAGGTTATACTGTATAAACGTATTTTTTCCTAAACAATATTTGTAGATTTATGTTTTTTACAAGTTAGGTGGTATTTGAAATGTATAAAGTTTCACCATTTTATTAGTGGCCTAGTTTATTTTATTTCACTCAACTGCAATAGTGGTCATGTGCTTAAAAAACAAACACATAAGGGTTGTTTTAAACAACAACCTTAAATATTTCAAACCTTCTCTATATATTTTTTTTACCATATTTTATGTATAAGATAAAAACAGCATCGAGAGATAGAAACAGAGAGTGGAAAGGTCAATTACTAAGAAGCTAAAGTCAGAATGGGTTTCTTGGGCCATTTTGGTTTGTTTGCTTCGATTTATGTTTACTACATGGGTTTAGATTATGGTCTTAGGGAAGTGGAGATTGTAGGAGTTGCCTTTTTCCAAGAACCTGTCGCAATATTATTTATTTACCATTAACTGCCCCCCTTTCCCAAGTTTATATAAATCCGCCTTTTTTATTTCATTGGATACACAAAAATGTGGAGTCCACCATTAAAATGTTTACGATCGAATGGGCCACCCGATCGAAGTTCAACGGTCCCTTTTGGTCAACGTTTTTTTCCTGTTAGCATCCGAAAATCAAATATTGACATTTAAAATTGTGTTCTAAAGGGCAGCATGTTAAATAAATATTTAGGTCAAAAAGGTATATTTATTAATAGGAAATTTCCATATCCGGGATAAACAAGTTATGCAGGGTCATCCAGCGTGAATATACTAACCCGAAAACTCAAAATTATATCAACATGTAATTCTGACATCATAAATTTGAAAAATGTTGAAGTATGTTTTCAAAACGTCATACAGAACATTGAAAATAAAATATTATGAATTAATATTATATATGGCATAATCAAAGGGCCATATTGTGTGAAATTATTAACATATCCTCTATGGTATGTTTAGTCTTTACTTCGATCAGTTAAATATATTTTTGTGCACAATTTCACAATATTGTTGAACTGTTTTCAAAATTATTTTAGCCTACATTCAGTCATTTAGAAAGTGCAAGTCATCTAAAAATACGAAACTTTACAAATCAATAGAAACTTCACTTAAGCACAATTTTTAGAAAAATGCCATAAAAAAACTCACCAAAACACCAAAAATGGTGAAGTTTCAGATTATTGTTGTTAAATTGGCGTACAATGTAGACATAGTGATGAATATCTACTAAATCCAAGTTTAAAATGTAGACCCTATACGAAATGGTCAGTTGTCAAATCTATTTTTCCTTCTATATTTCGTCCCCTTCACTTCCTTCCACCAAGCCCTGTTTTCAATTTTTTGTCCTCTCTCCTTTACTTTAAAATTACACCCCAATTTTACATTTTTTGGGGGGGAATTTTCATGACCTACAGCTAAACCACATGTGCTAAACATTTTCAGGAATGGTGTTTACGAAAAATGCTCATATTTTAACAGTATTTTAGGAACAAATTCAGTACCAACAGAGCAAGGAAGAGGAAGTACTAGTTTCCAAGAAAACAAATAGAAAAAACTCACCCATACATAAATGTTTTCTTGTAAAAGTTTTTTTTCCCAAAATACGGTAGTAGGGCTTCAATGTCCTTGACGATTTTCGGTGTTAAAATGAAATTGAAAACCTTCACGGACCAAAGACACACTGTTAAATACTTTTTCGAATGTTTAAAAAGTGAAAACTGATTGGCAGTTAGACATGACCCAATCCATCCTATTCACCCCAAAGTAAAATTCTGATGTCAGGTCCCTTAGGTCCATATTTGTCCCACTTTTTTGACTGTTTGATATTTAACCCCAAAAATAAAAGAGAGCGCTTTCTATTTTGAGGACCAATTATCAGATCAAAGTTTCAAATTCAGAAAAAAAAGCATTTTACTCTTTATTCTTTCAATTAGCTTTAGCCAAAAAATAACTTTAAACTTAGACAAGACCATATCCGGTTGAAACTAGTAGTTTAACCTGTGTAAATGAACCGGTCTAAAAGCATATTTTTCACCGGTCCATGCAAGCGTATGCATCTAGCCAGGTTCTACTGTATATAAGGAAACACCTCGTATTACTGGCAGCCTACGTTTTCCTTACATGTAATGTAATACACATTTTCCATTACATGCAATACACATTTTTGCTTGAATGTAATACATATTTTTCCTTACATGTAACACATATTTATCATTACATGTAATGCATATTTTTGCTTTCATGTAATGCATATTTTTGCTTTCATGTAATGCATATTTTTGCTTTCATGTAATGCATATTTGTCCTTGCATGTAATACATATTTGCCCTTACATGTAATACATATTTTTCTTTACATGTAATACATATGTATTTTTCCAGTGCAATAAATCTTCTGCTGATATATAACTTTGACCAAAAATACAATCTTTGTACCTCAAATGCAAGAAAAGCAAATGACCAAGATAAGATTTTACAGATAAAAAAATGAGTTTCAAATCTCATAAAATGTATGCATTGTAGATATGGGTATTTAAAAAGTCCAACCCCTACTTCATTTGTTTTTCAACAGAAAAAATATATATTATTTTAAAATGGTCAGTTCCAAGTTCCCCACTTCGACCTCCAGCTGGACTTGTTGCTCTCCGACCAAAGAGCAAAGTTGTTGACCTTCGATGGATTTTGCAAAAGAATTAAATAAACGAGAAAACAGTACCAAACGCTGCAAAAGCCCCTGTCCCGACTGGCCAATGGTCAGTTGAGGGGGGGGGTGAGAGAAAGAAAACTTATAGACTGACCACTCTATAGAAACCAATATAGGCCTACACTCAAAAATTCAACGTATTCTAGTTCTGTGAAAAATAAACTTTGCTAAAGCAAGAAGGGAGGGAGTGGACAGTGGTCATCTGAACAACAATACAACATGGTACATACAGGGTGGCCACAAAAAAAGGGAACCTTTTTCATAAATTCGTAACTTTTTTGGCTTTTTAATCAAAGTGAATCTAATTTTGCACAAATATAAGCAACAAACGTACAAACAAAACAGCTATTTCAATTTGTACTCAAAGTGTCCTCGATCAATTGCAACACATGCCCAGATGTGGGGTCAATTGACGAGTCGATTACTGTTTGATCAAGTTCATCCCAAACAGACAGAATTCGGCGTCTTAAGAGGGATCCCAACCCTATCCTTTTCAATGGGTCGGGTTTACGAAGATACAGTTGAATGAGGGAGGTTTGGGTGGGGGTGAGAATTGGAATTGTTTTTGGTGGCTTGATGGATCAGTAAGGGCATCCGCTTGTCGTTTTTCACTTTGAAATGGTAGATGTTTTTATAATTAATATATACATGTTTGAAAAATGTCCGTTATTTTGCACATGCTGCCAACGGGTGACAACATGAGATAGGCAAGTTGTGAGTGCAAAAATTCAAATAATAATTTAATTTAAAAAATCTACTATTTGAAATGAAAAATAGCAAGACATTTATTAAGTTATTTTAAACAATTTTTATTTTTATTTAATCTTTTTTTGTTTGACTGTGAGTGTCTTTGAAAATTTACCCATTGAAAGGTATAGGGTTGTAATCCCCCTTAACTTCTTGACATCATGAATCTCTGTTCGGTACACTTTTTGCACCAAATTCCACCAGATATTCGGTATTTTTGAAATTGTTTGTGTTCCAGCAAGATGGTGCACCAGTACACACCGCTCGAGAAACTGTTCAACTTCTCCATCGAGAGACTCTAGATTCTATACCACCTGTCCTTTGGCCACCTAAAGGCGCGTCTCCACCAAGACATACATACCAAATGTAGGTACATACCCGAAACCACAAACACCAAACACAAACCATGTAAGCACATACATGACAATGTATGAAGTGCCTCAATCAAGGAATGCAAAAAACGTGTGCAAATGTATGCGCAGTGTCACATGGGTGATTGTTGTCTCAATTGAGCCAATGGCTGAGCCCAGCCGACTGCAAACGGCTCAGCCGATACTACACTGTAAAAAAGTCTAAATTTAAGACTTTTCGTGTCATTTCTTGTAGACGAAATCAAGACTTTTTACGCGTCTTTTTTTTTTTTAAAAAAGACACAAAGTATCTTATTTTTAAAATAAGAAGCAAAAAGTGTCTTATTTAAAAAAAAAAAGTGCGCCTAAAGAGTCTTCTTTAAAGATGCGTAAAAAGTCTTGATTTCGTCTACAAGTAAGAGTCTTAAGGCGCATCTCCACCAAGACGTACAATGTACGTCTTGGTGGAGATGCGCCTTTAAATTAAGGCATTTGTTTTTGCAGTGTACATACATTTCCCCCCTTTGATTTAGACCGCCTCCCGAGCGATCGTTGAGATATATGTACATACACGATTATACATACAAAATGGCACCATAAGTTTGCAGAAACAAAACTAGTTAGCAAACTTTTTTGACATTTGTTACAACAAACATGTATGTACAACCAATGTACATATGTCTTGGTGGAGACGCGCCTTAATAGCCTAGATTTGAACCCCGTTGAGTAGTCCATCTGGGGGAATTTGGTGAAAAAGTGTACCAAACAAAGATAGGTGATGTGAAAGAGTTAAGATGTCGAATTCTGGCCGCTTGGGATGAACTTGATCAAACAGTACTCTACTCTTAAATTGCAAAATGGCGCAATTGTTGCAGCGGATGAAGGACACTAAATACAAATTGAAATAGCTGTTTTGTTCGCACGTTTGTTGTCTATATTTGTGCAAAATTGGATTTACTTTGATTATAAAACACAAAAAAAAGTTACAAATGTATGAAAAAGTTTTTCCTTTTTTTGTGGCCACACTGTTCACCCTACTTTTATCTCAACACCCAACATACATAATTATTAATAAATTCACTTCCCTTCTCAATTTCCTTTCTAAACGACTGGCTAGTGTCAGCAAATACTTCACGGGTATCAGAAAAAAAATGTTTAATTTTTCCTGATAGTCTAATAAAAAACCTCATTATTATACGATCGTGGATAAAAAAAGGGGGGATGTTATACCCTTCTCCCCCTCACAAAACCCAGAGCGGATTTGAAAGCGTGCGTTGCGGATGACCAGTGGTCAATCGTCTTGGGTTCAAACCCTTATAAAAATGGCGGAAACAGGAGGCTATAAAATGAGTCTCCCCACAGAAAACGAAGGGGAGGGTCTCGTGTATTTTTTACGATCGGCCATAACTATTTGACCAAATGGATGACCAAAAGTATATTTCGTTATACATGCCCTTCGTCGATATATTTCCCCCCTCCCTCGCTGCATATAAAAGATTGACTTTTATAAGTTTTTTATATATTTTTTTCATCTCCCCCTTGTAACACCCCCACCCACCCCCCTCGCATATATAGAGCACTAAATGCAGTAAATATTGATTTTCTCCCTTGTCCCTACATTGCCCCCACCCCCTCTTTACATCCCCCCCCCAGCACCCTTTATATTGCTTCTATATCGTTAAACTTTTATAATGACTTGTTTTACAGGTTGGCAAAAAAATAAATTAGAAAAACGCAGTGAAATTTGGAGAGTTGGTAAAGATTTTGGAATTCAGAAAAGACCTTGCTCGTTAAGTTGATCATAGGGCATTTTACAAGTATATCATAAAATCTTTTAATTAAAAGTGTGAATTTAGTATATGTTTTTTACAATTCTGGTCATGGACAGGTTAGCATTTGTTACCAGCTATACTTACTTTCAAGATGTTATGTCAAGTTTTTTTTTACCCAAAGGTAAACCAGTGATACAACTTCATCAGTGTGTATATTTGGAAATTTCAAAATTTGTTAAAATCAAAAGCCTGGAAACTGTTAATTATAAGTACAGAAAGGTACAGAAAGACATGTTAAAATTGTAAATGTATGAAAAAAGCTTTAAAAAAACGATTTTGGGGAACCTCAAACACGAATAAAACTTAAACGGTCAAATGCTTTCAATAAATACAACATCGAAATAAAAATATACTGCTTAATTTTGCACAAGTTTAGTTTTTAGTCAAAAATTTAAGATGTTCTGTAGAAAATTACTTAAAATATAATAAACTAAAACCCCAAAAATACAATTGAAAAAACTGAAATTCACTGCCAATTTTAGAAAACGAAATCACAAAAGTTGTTTTGTGTGTATTTCAGTTTATAATGAATGGACCTGCTCGTCAAACGTCTTAAAGGCACTTTTACAACAATCCTGATAATATAAGAATAATGCATGCAAAGTTTCAAGGCGTCCATGACACGTCTTGGTAGGACAAAATTAAAAGTCCATATAACCATATCAAAAAATTGAACTTCACTGGTAATTTTAGAAAACGAAATTGCAAAAGTTATTTTTTTGTTGTTGTATATTTCAGCTTATAACGAATGGACCTGTTGGTCAAACCGTCTTAGAGACACTTTTACAACAATCCGGACAATTCATGTAAAGTTTTACAAAAAAATTACACTGAAAACTACACCACCAACTGTAAAAACTTAAAGGTCCATCAGGCCAGGAAGACCTTAGAAAATCCAACCGTTTTCAAAGTATTTCAAGGCGCCCATGGTCAGTCTTGGTAGGGACAAATTTACAAGTCCATATCACCATATCAAAAAATTGAAATTCACTGGCAATTTTAGAAAACGAAATTGCAAAAGTTATTTAGTGTATATTTCAGTTTATAATATATGGACCTGTTGGTCAAAACGTCTTAGAGACACTGTTACAACAATCCGGACAATTCATGCAAAGTTTTAGATACAATTTACATGTTACACCAACTGTAAAAGCAAGGGTCCATCATGCCAGGGAAACCTTAGAAAATCAAAGAATTTCAAGGTGCCCATGGTCCGTCTTGGTGGGGACAAAATTAAAAGTACATATCACCATACCAAAAAATTTAAATTACTGGCAAATTTTAGAAAACAAAATTGCAAAAGTTATTCTGTGTATATTCTAGTTTATAATGAATGGACCTATTGGTCAAACATCTTAAATTCACTTTTACAACAATCCTGTTAATATAACAATAATTCATGCAAAGTTACATTGAAAATTACACCACCAACTGCAAAAACACAGCCAGGAAGACCTTCAAAAAATCCTACCTTTTTCAAAGTATTTCAAAGCGCCCATGGTCCGTCTTGGTGGGGACAAAATTAAAAGTCCATATCACAACTATGTCGACTATTAGGTGTTCCAGCCGTAACAATAATCCCGAAGGGAACGAATCCCAGCACAAGTTCGCATACGGTTGAGCACTAGGTCACTTGCAGGTCACACACAGCACTTGGGAAGAAGTTATGGTTTTCAACCCTTTTTCGGTTGTTCAAAAACGTGTAAAAACTTTGAATGCTCGGCAGAAGATGAGTTCGAACTGGACAAGAGCTGACCACTAGCACGATCGTACCATCTCGGATCACGGATGTTGAAAAACAAACCCCAAGCGCGCGTGGGGGGATATAAACATTTTTTTTATGGTCTTTGGGCGAATACGAAGATGCGTATGTGGAGTGCGGAGAAACGCCGGGTCCCCGATGCCGACCGGGGACGACGATACAAAAAAGCGCGGCTTGACTGGGGTGGCTAGCACCGTCAACTGGGGCTCAATGAGTAACCCAAAAGTCCCAGCGTTGAAGGGAGAATGTTCAGGTTGTGGAGTAAAAGATAGGGTAGTAGAAGGTAACAAACATTGGAGGAGGGGGATGTGGAAAAAATAAAGGGACCTATGATGATGACGCGTGTAGTAGCCAGTAGGCTGTGGACTGTGAAAGCAATGGAGGGTGGGGTTGATATGGAGAGAAAAAAAAGGGCGGATGATAGCGGGGTGAAAGGGCACCGCAAACAACACACGCGCCTCCAATCACTTTCACTTTTTGTTTTTCGTACGTATTCCACCAGATGATGGGGCCGAGCGACTCCTGGCGGACAAAGGGCACGATGCAGTGTGAAGTAATGAATCCACATTGCCACGCATCGATTTTTGGTGAAAATAAGCATCGCGGGATTTTCAAGAATTGTGAATTATTCTAATTCGAGCCCAGTTTTTGGTGTTTTTTAGGAATTCGTAATTGGGGCAATTCTGGAAAGGAGCCATTCAAAAATGACGTCCACAAGAGGGGGGAGGAGGATCAAAAGTCATTATGGACGTACACTAATGATGTTATTTATCAGTTTTATATTTTTCTGTTTGATTGAGTTTTGAAGGTCAGTGAAAAGGGGGTAAGGGTCACTAGAAGAAATGTGTCACCAGTCCCAAATGTACTTTTATTTTCTTATTTTTTTATTTTAAAGTTCAGGGCGAGGAGGAAGTCGAAAGCGATTGTGGACGTCCTCTAATGATGGTATTTTTCTATTTAATTGAGTTTAAAAGATCAGTGAAAGGGCCAACAGAAGAAATGTGTCCCCAGGCTCCAATGAACTTTACTTTTTAAAACCTCGGGAAAGTCGGAAATTATGCCTAAATTTGTGAAAACTCTAGTTTTAATTGAGAATTTCCCTTCGAGGTCAGGAAATTTCCGTTAATTAAAAAATCTTGAAAAATCTTGAAAAAATAGTGGAAATGTATAGGATGGCCTTTATAAGTTTCAACAAATTTGCTGGACGCCCTATTTTAAGAAAATGAATGATCATATATGATGTTTTCAAAGATTTTATGGACGTCCTCTAATGATGGTATTTTTCAGTTTTTCTGTTTAATTCAGTTTTAAAAGTTAGTGGAAAAAATAGGGCCACTAGAAGAGATGTGTCTCCAGTCCCAAATGAACTTTCGGTTTAAAACCTAGGGAAAGTCGTAAATTATGCCTAAATTTGTGCTAAACAACAGTTTTATGCTAGAATTTCCTTTTATATTTATTTTTCAAAATAATGCGAATCATTGTTAGATTGAATTTTTACTAAAATTGGACTTTCGACAGGAAGGCTATTATTCCATCCTCTACTAATCGCATGCAAAAAGAAGGACCAATAGTAAGCATCCGTCTTAATTAGCACGAAGCTAGGTCAAAGGATTTGAGTGATTATGAATGGATTATGAATAGGAATGTTGGTAATCGCCCTTAACAAATCTGGCTGCCCTATGCTGGACCATCTCTATATCCTGAATATGAACCATCCTGTGAGGGTTCCAAATAGGAGCCCAATATTCCAACATAGGGCGAACTAGAGTTGCGTAGTCAGTTTCCTTTACATTTCCCACACATTCTCGTAATACACGTTGAATGAATCAAAGGCGTTGGTTCGCTGCATCAACAATTTTTGGGAAATTGTGATTCCAAGAGAGATTTTTGTTAATATAAACCCTTTCTGGACATTTCCAAGAAAGTATCCAAGAAAATGTACTAGATGCCACTGTGAATCATTTTTGGTTGGTAATGTCTTCTTTCTTAATGTACTTTGTTACGGAATTTATAAATTTTTTTTAGAAAATATGAAATTGTGCAAAAGTACATGGTTGTTCCGTTCTGCCCAATTTAACGACCTCAACAACATTCCCATAATCCATGCATGAGATTTACAAAGGCTCCTCGACTACCCTCTTGGCAACTTTAGAATTGCACATTTAAGAAAAAAAGAAAAAGAAAAAACACGAGCTAATCTGGCCACAAATCACATGCGGATATATACTGTGTTTCCCCGAAAACTTAACTGATGGAAACCCTAGAATGAAAATAAAGGAAATGAGGAAAAAATATTAAAGGGAGGAAAAGGTATAATAAAGAAGGTTGCCTAGGGAACACGAGCGGACATTTTCTTCCCCCTTTTTCGTTCTGCCGTAAACATGAAGGGAAAATCCCCTCTCCTACATTTCTATTTCTACAAAAGGATGTCTTAACTCCAAACGTGCAAAGTGCTAAAAAAGAAAAAAAAACTAATTGGCAAGTAGATACAGGTGTACAATTATTAATGGAGGTGATAAAAATCTTTAACTACAATGCTAAAATTCTAAAAGTTATTCCTGTTTAAGTAGCACAGCTATGGTAAAATTCTCTAATGTACAGTGTTTTACCTCCATTTCTTTTATAAGATGGTCTTTAATCAATACATTATAGAACACGTTTCGGTGTTAGCTCTCATAAACAGAGGGTAGACAAAATAACATAAGCACTTGTTACAGCAACACATTTCTTTCAGAACATGATGTGGACAATCTTATGATGGACTATGCCGGATTTTTTTTGCCATTTTCCCGTTTTTTCCAGTCTATCATTTCCCAGTTTTCCATTTTTCAATCTCCAGTTTCCCATTTTTCATTCTCCAATTTCCCATTTCTGTTTCGAACAATTCACTAATTTGTACTACTGCACAAAATATAGAACTGATTTAATGTAGCTGTAAACAAACATTTTATCCCAAAATTCCTTATAGTGTTTAGATTATTTTGTACATCTGCGTTCGGTCATTATATTCACTGGTTTAGCGAAGATAATTTCAAGTCTTATTCCGATTCAGCTCCTCCTGGTGGCGTATGAGACTATAGCATGGGATTTCCCCACATGGCCGCGCCCATTAACTCAAAAAACTATTTAGACCCACCATTGCCTACAGTCATTTCGCCGACAACCATTATATCCCATTATAGAATAAGTTTACGATAAATTATTAGAATTATATTATAATGTAATTTAAACCGTGTTTTTACCCAACCAAATTATTCGCCGACACAATGGAGCAAGTTAGATGGTAAAATTCGTCGGCGAAGTGGGTTGTCGACTCCAGTTGCAACCATGATGAAAGTGTCATTTTAAAGACTCATACGCCACCAGGGGGTGCTGAACCGGAATAAGATTTATTTTCCTTACTATTCCAATATGCAAGATGATTCTGAATACCTTTGTGGTCAGTGAGGGCATTTTGTCAATGATTAGAGCGAATGCAGTCATTTCGCCGACACACATTATAGAATAATTTTAAGATAATTTATTATAATTTGATGATAATTCCATTATAATGCTATTTAAACCAAGTTTTTGCCTACCCTAGCATAACCTAGCTAAACTATTGTGTTGGCTAAATGACATGTCGGCGAAGTGGATTGCCTACTCCAGTTACAACCATGACAAAAGTGTCATTTTAAAGATTCATACGCCACCAGGGGGTGCTGAATCGGAAAGAGGCTAATTTTCCTCACTATTCCAACATGCTCCCGTGTAAATGAATAATCTCTCTAAAAGCATAAAATGTTCCGGTCCCGACTTGGGACCCGTGTATATAAATTAACCTGTCTAAATGCATAGCCTGTATAAAAGCATATCTGTCACCAGTCCCAAGCGTATGTATTTAGACAGGTTCTACTGTATCTGAAAACCTTTGTGGGCAGTCAGGGCTAGGGCATTTTGTGAAAGATTAGACCAAATGACCATTTTCATTTTACAAAATAGTACTTTCTGATACAAACAAATGGCGGACGAAGCAATTTCCGTTCCACGCGCTATGAATGTCCAGCAGCAAGACCAGTAGGCAAATACACGGATGCCTGATTTGGTCACTATTTAGTGAAGGAAAAAGCTGTGATCAGGAAATTCGGACAAATGAGTCATAGGTCATCGTGAAGGGTTGGACTGAGAGTCGAATGAAAAAAGGATTAATTTCTCCGATATCCCTTCCATTGTTCCCTCAACTCCATCTTTTTTTTTTCTTCTCTCAACCAAAGGTCTATATGCGAATGTAAGCCAATTGATTTTGAAATATTTGCATTTGTTGAAGTGACCAGTGGACACGTGGAGCGAAAATCTCACGCCAGGTCAATAATGGACATAAAGGAGGGAATGAAGATGAACAAGATGAAAAAGGGAATTATAAAGAGAGAGGGGAAAAAGGAGAAAATTGGCCTTCTCTGATGTCCATCAAGTTCAATTAGAGAAAGGGTCAAGAGAGGAACGAATGAAAGTTAACTCAATAATGGTGACAGTTAGGTTGGGTCCATATCTCTGTGTCCAACGCCCATACCTAGCATACATTATTAGAAAGTATTTGTTGACCCCTTCAATAACTAGTTGCTAGATATTTTTCCATTTTGCAATGGCGATCAATGACCAGCTGTGATGTATGATGTTGTATACTACAACATGTCTAAATGCATTCCGTGTAAATGACTAACCTCTCTAAAAGCATAAAATGTGCCGGTACCGACTTTGGATCCCCTTACCGGAGTGGTGAATCTAAAAATGCATTCATTCTGTTGGTCGTATTATCTACCATAAAATGCAGATACTTTAGGTCAGTTTTTGGAATTCTGAAAAAGTGTTCAATAATTACGACACGAAAATGACCAGAACAAACAGAATCAAGCATTATTTTTTACTATCTGATTAACAGCTAGGTGCAGGGATATTCCCATCTATTCTCAGCGTGGGGCAAACTGAGACAACTAACTTGCGTTAAGGTGAGACAACTAATTTGGGCAAGGTGAGACACATTAACTTAGCAACTGTAAACTTTGCAATTTGTAATCGTTGTCAATTTTGGTAATTATTAACTTGTCTAACATGGCTAAATGAATGAAAATAGACGAAAATATTTGACAAAAATTCAAATTGAACGATTTTAGCATGGGGTAAAATGAGGCATACCACAAACAATTTTTATATTCTAAAGCGGGGTCTCCACTGACGACAACATTCAACATAAAACATGCAAACACCAAACATACAAACACTCAAAACAAACCTGAAACGTCATAAATTTGCTCAAACATCACGGTAGGCAAACTTTATTTTTCTAAATTTGTTTCAGCAAACCATATTGATCAACATTGTTGCCGTCTTTAAGCCGCGTCTCCACTGCAGTCAACATACAGCAAGGCAACATGGTTAATCAACATGGTTTGCTGAAACAAATTAAAAAAAGTTTGCCCACCGTGATGTTTGAGCGAACTTATGACGTTTTGTTGTTGCCATACCATGGTTTCATCAACATTTTTCTGATCGCTCCGGAGGTGGTCCAGATCAAAGACAAAAAATTTTGCCACTCTACTGCGCATGCTCAGCCACTTATATGTATATACAGCCTTGGTAGAAGCGCCATAAAATGGACGCGTCTGTTGTCTGATTCTGTCAAGTTTTTGATGGAGACAGGTCAGCATTCATCAACATGTTGACGAAATAAATTGTTTCATGTTTGTCTTGAGTGTTTGTATGTTTGGTGTTTGCAGCTTATGAAAACCTAATTCCATCCATTTCAACCAATAATTTGTCTCGTTGGCCCATTTGGAACGAAAACCTTATCGAGTAGGAAGCAGAACTCCATGAAATGACGAACAGACCACAAGAAACCAATCGGAACCCAAAAATCCCTCGCCAAGGACCTTACCATGGACAATAAGTGGTCCGAGCAAAGGCAACGACCATTCTTGGGGTTGTGCAGCTAGATAAATCTCGAATGGTCAAATTCACTTTTTGTAATGTCCAGCTTCGGACACTGGTCACTTTTTTTTGGTGGACAAAACCCATCGTTTTTGAACTCGGCAAATAATAGTAACCAAATATGTTTTGGGTGGAAAAAGGGGGAAAAGAAGTTGGAAGTGGGTGATAAATATATTTGTGAAAAGAAAACTTGAAAGGGGAGTTGAAGAAAAAAGGTCAAAGTGGAAAAAAAACTCCTTGTTTTGCACCTGCCCTTTAACTGTCCAGCCAAGGCAAATGACGGACGGCCTAGTTTTTGCGAGTCCATTGAAGATATCGGCCCAATGGGTTCTAGCCGGATGGACAATGGTCAGTTGGACGGACGGCTCCTTGAAAAGAGAACGTGTTCGAAACCTGGTTCGGACGCCGAATTCACCAAAAACGAAGTGAAAAGGGAAAAAAAACATAGGACTGAATGCTGAATCTGGCCCATTGTCAAAATGGTAGAGTGGTCATCTCCAATAAATTAACACATTCATCTGGTAGTGCTGCAGTGCGCCCGGGCCAAAGGTGGCTCCCCCTTTTTTAAACTATTGTACGTTCACTGACAAGTCATGCGCGCTGACCACTGGTCACTCCATGGTCCTTTTTAGCCCCTTCTTTTCAAAATTTCCCTTTTTTTTCTACCCATTCTCCCCCATTTTTCCTCCCGTTTTGCGTTTGTATATTCCCTTTCACTTATTTTATGAATGGCTTGACCAACGCAAAACCTCTGCTCTACACAATGTTCAACAGGCTGCCCATTCGTATAAAAAGGCTAGTTAGGAAAAAAAAATTTCTTTGAGGGTGAATTACGTGGAAAACGCAAAGGACCGTATACAAATACAACACAGTCCCATAATGAAACAACAACAATAATCGTTTCATCTTGTCTTTAAATGCCCAAATCTTTTTTTTCTTCTTTTGTACACATTTTACACTTTGTTAACTCTGATAGTTGTTTTGCACAAATACAATTTTACAAGATTTCATACATACCAGTGTTGGAAGTTAATTGAGTAAATTGAAAAAAATTGAGTAATGAGTACAAGAGTATTCAATTCAACTCAACTCATTACCGTACATTCAGAAAATAAATGCCATATGTTAGGGGATCGTACCCAATCAGTATCTTGATCTGGAATCTTGTCTGGTTAGTTTGCCCAGACAGGGAATCTTGTCTGGCAATTAGGCAGTAGGTACTCATTTACATGTTTCACTATAAAGACACATTGAGCAATTAGCTAATCTGCATATTGACCAATGTTGTCCCGTGAGATTACTGCAAACCATAAAGGACAGTAATAATGACCAAGTATGTGACATTGAATAGGGTCACAAAAGTACTCAAAACCTACGAGCACAATGCGCTCGAGTACACACGTACTCGCAATGTGGGATTACAAATGTAACTTGAATATTAACGTAATCTGAAATTATGATTACTAATGTATTAGAGTATGATAAGAAATACTTAAAAGCAATTTGAGGCAGTAATTGAGTAAATGTATTGAAAACGTATGAGTACAATGCACTCAATTACACATGTACTCAAAAGGGGTAATTACAAAGAGACTTGGGCAAATGGTACGCAAGAGTAGGAGTGCAGATTTCGATAGCAGTGGGATCTTGATACTTTACAGTACGAGTACAGTGCATGTAACATAATTAGCACTCAAATCCATGAGTACAATTTGCACAAGTCTGATAACATAGTACAATATATGTATAATAATTATAAAAATTGGCAATAATTACAAAAATGCAAATTCAAAGCTTGTGAAGGGAATGTGCATCACCTTGAT
Source organism: Julus scandinavius (assembly GCA_034696685.1). Classification (NCBI taxonomy): domain Eukaryota; kingdom Metazoa; phylum Arthropoda; class Diplopoda; order Julida; family Julidae; genus Julus; species Julus scandinavius. The sequence goes on along the minus strand of JAQGAE010000116.1, from coordinate 15,353 downwards.
CCAAATTAGTTGTTCACCATGAACCTAATTAGTTATCTTACCTTGACCCAAATTAGCTGTCTCAGTTTACCCCACAAGGAGATTACCCATATAAACTTAAATTGCATGAAAGAATTTTAAAAAATGCCTTGCATAAAACGATATGTTTTTATTTATTTTGCAATAAAATACATTTTGTATTAATTAGCAACATATAAAAAATATTCAGCAAAAATAACAATGATTTTCTAAGAAAAAAAGTAATTTCACGACACAATGTTTGCTCTATAAGTTGTTGTTTAGTTGTGCGTAAAGGCATCTTATATACTATATCATAATGTCTTATAATAAATCTATCAAGCCAATACCATGTCTCAATTCTCCCCAGTCCCCCCCATGTCTCAATGCACCCCAGCAAGTACTATATTACATCAGATGTCTTTTCTCAAAAACATACATATAAGTATACTAATAAGTATACTTATTAGTAATTTAAGAATAATGCTAGCCGGTCCAAATAACAAAAAGTAAAAAAATAACAAAATGATAATTAAAACTGAAATTTCATTTTTAAATCTATAAGGCATAATAATGGTACATGGCCAATTCACCCTATAGCAATATGCATACAACAGTGTCCAACATTCACCAATTTAATTCTGCAAAGAGGTATATATAACAAAGGGCCATAAATATAAAATTCTCGCTTGATTTCAAAAGACACCCATTTGCCAAATTTCCTTTTTTTTTTTTTTTTTTTTGAAAATGCGTAAAACAGGGAATTTCACATATAGGGGGAGGCCAATTTCATCGGCCGTATTGATAATTCATTCGAGTTGACCCACGTGACCCACAGGAGCATCAATACACGAGAGATGACAGCCAACTACCCTCGCTTTTGGACAAAAATCCTATATTTAAATAAAAAACGTCATTTATATCAATGGCTTGCATATTTTTTTTGTGCAATATTTGACGTATTTCTTATTCGAAACTCGCAAAATCGGGCAAGGGGTCAAGCATTTGGGAGAGGTATTTTTGACTTTTTAATATAAATTGCTTGTTGGTCAAGCAATATATAGCACGTCCAAACCAAGATGGACACGTAGGATTAAGTCGAGCACGCTTATGCATGCAAGGGAGAGTGGATGGTCATTTCGTGGATCAAGGGGGAAATTGTGAGTCACGAGAATACTTTTTTTATTGCAAACATTTTATGGCATATTTTAGCCAAAGCGTCCATTCGCATTAAGTTATGTGTCGAGGGTTGCATTTTATCCATGTCAGTGACAAAGAAGAGAAAGAGATGTGCGAGCAATGGTCATTTCTCAAAGGACTCTCATAGGCCTGATAAAAACTGTGTCCCTTTTTAATGGGCTTCTCCGTGTCCAAAATTAATTAAATTAAAATTTTCCAATAAAATGCCACTACAGAATGACCAGCAAGCAAGGTAAATATGTATTACATGTAATGCCTAGTACACACTAGATGAAACACGAAACTGAAATAAAAGTTTCTGCAAACCAAATTGTCGAAACTTGGTTTCGTGAACATATTTCAATAAACAAGGTTGTCCAAATGTAATTGTCCACACAGGAACTGTTTGCTGGTCAAGGTTTGTTCCACGCACTTAAACGCAGACGACGCTTATATTGGGTGAACACAAAAAATTATATTCGCCTTGTAGCATGTGGAGTATAAAGGCCTTGATAGGAGCGTCTTAACCAAGAAACAATGTTTCATTGATTTCCTCTGATCTTCACCGCCTCTTGAGCGAACACCAAAATGTTTTATGGAAACACGTTTTATTGGCCAAAAGTCTCATGAAACTTGGTTGAAGAAATCTGGTGAGCATCCGCATAGTACAAGCTGCAGTTTCGTGTTTCATCTAGTGTGTACTAGGCGTAAGGAAAACGGATTGTCAGTAATACGATGTGGTTTCATATCAACATCTTATCACATTTGGCGTTTATGAATTTAAAGTTAACCACTGGAGCGTGTATCCCTCTGAAGTAATTAATTAGAAATGATTTTAATTAATTTTCGGATATTTCTTATTTATTATACATTTAAAGATGGACTCACCTGAAAATCTAATGCACTTAATGTAAATTAACTACAGTATTTTTTCAGTAAACTACAGCTAATGGCAGAGTTTAAAACTGCATATATTTTGCAATTATGTTTGATAGAAAAACTGCATTTATTGCAGTAAAATTGCAGTAGAAGTGCAGTAATACTGTGTAAGTTAACCGGATCCTTTCATGAAGTATACATAATTTCAATAGTGTATCAAGTGGTACATTAAAAAAATGGTGCTTTGTAAAACCAAAAAAGGTGTTAAGATAGGTCGCAAATACTACACCTATAAAGGTTTTATCAAGCTCCTTTAAGAAAAAATGTTTGGTGACACCTCAGATGAAGCACCATAAAAGGTGTTTTGTGGCACCTTAAATAAGTGATGTCATTTGTTTATGAAAGTAGTGACTAATGGAAAGCATATCCCTTTCAAATTTTCACTAGTGGTGCCATCTATGGTCTGCCAACATAAAAACCTTTAACAATTTTAGAAATTTGTATTTCATTTAAAACACCAATATGTAATTTTAAGCACCTAACAAAAATAAAACACCTTAACAGAACACCTCTTAACGAAGCACGCTTATCTGAGGATTGTATCCCCCCCACACACACCACACTAAGCCAAATCCATTCTATATTAGCTTAAGAGGATGAGAGTCTTTTTAAAAAGTTCAAATGTAGTTAGTTAAACAAGTAAAACTGGCTAGTCTCAGTTTGGATTAGAGAAAAAGCTTGAATAACAGAAAGTTTAACGACGTTGCATCAACAAGTAAAGCAATAGTATCCTCGCTTCTTGCATATGCTGAGATGGGAAGAAACTCGCACAATATTCACTCTCGACTCTCGTGTAATTACAGTTCAAGATTCGATAACTGTCTTTCAAAACAGGAATTATGGTGGTCATCACTCGACTGTAAGAGTGTCAGTCCAGAGAAGTGTGTAAGAATGGCTATCTATGCTCATCGCATCATATGGTAATTAAATTGGGTAGCTCGTCAACGGGATTATATCTTTTTCTATATACAGAACTGTCAAAAATGTTTTCTATCTGTTATATTTCTATGTGCTATATCTTCTGTTACACAATGGTAACAGCAATTCACTCCATATGAATGACCATTTTCATTTTTGCCATCTCCACTTTCATTTGATGTTATCAAACCCATATTAAATTGAAAGAATGAGGGTGTGGTTATCTTTGACCTTCAGCTGAACATTTTAGCTAGGAACATTTATCTGAACACTGAACCAAACTTAAAATGAAAAATGGTGTTTTGTAAAACCAACAAAGGTATTTAGACTTGTTACAAATACTACACCTTTAATGCATAGAACACACTATATGAAACACGAAACTGGAACAGAGTTTCACAAATATGTTTGTGACTCGTTGTGCCTAGTACAGAATAGAGCAAACACGAAACAGAAACAGGGTTTCTGAAAACCAACTTGTCAAAACATGGTTTCATGAATATATTTCGATAATCAGGTTTGTCCAAGCATTTCGAAACAGAAGGAATGTTTGCTGTTCAAGGTGCTCCTACCAAGGCCTGCATACTATGGCAAAACTTTCTATGGCAAAATTGCTTCCCGGTTTTCTGCAAGCAAGGATCACCCAACTTTTTGCCAAAAAAGCGTATTTCGCCTCTTGAGCGCGAACACGAAAATGTTCGCTCAAGAGGCGGTGCGAATCAAAGGAAAACATGTTTGCTGGTTAAAGCGCTCCTACCAAGGTCTGTATAACATGAAGTAGAGCATATGCCAGTTTTTGGTTCATCCATGCATGAACAGCAAACAATTCATAAGCTTCGAAATGTGATTTTGATGTGGACAACTATATTTGGACAAAACTCTTTATAGAAAAATGTCCAATAAACCACGTTTCGACAAATTGGTTTGCATAAACTCGGTTTCTGTTTCGTGTTTACTCCGGTCTGTACTAGGCACAAGGAGTCGCAAATAACATTTTCTTAAAGGAGCTTTGTAAACCTTTAAAGGTCGGTATGCACCTGAGGAAACATACGCAAACACATAAAGCATACACAAGAAACACTGAACAAAAACTTCCAGCATGTTTTCCGAACATGTGTATTTTTTTCCTTTGATCCAGAACGCGCCTCTTCAGCGATCGCCAGGAAACATCGAAATGTGTCAGAAAATGGTCATTTTTCGACACATGTTTCACAAACACTTCAGGAAACACTAAGGTAGCATGTGTACATTTCATGTTTCTAAATGTTTCTTTTGGTGCATACGCACCTTAAGGTTGTCACAGCCAGGGGAAACTTGAAACATGGCGTTTGAAACACCAGAAAGCATTTCGTATATCGATTCAATATGTTCAACACCATTCTGTAGCATCAAAAAGGTGACGACAGAGCAAAAGTTATAAAAGTAAAATATTCTATAAACTCATAGTTTATTATTTCTTCCATGGTAAAAATGTTAAAAAAATCCAACACGCGTTTATCGATCGTGTTTGATTTTTACCATAAAACAATAAAGTATATTCTCCGAAATATCCTCGTGTTATTGCACGAAATACAACTTTTGATAGCCTATATTACAATATATGAGGGTAGAGAAACATGGTGGTTTAGTGCTGAAAAACTATCAAATTGTGAGGAGAATCGGAATGGTCAGTCGCACCATAAAAAGATGGACTATATTGCCGGACAACTGCAGGGAGGAACGTTATACTGATGCCTTGATGGAAAAATGCATGCATACGAGGGGCATTCAAAAAAAATTTTTTTTGGTCATAATCCATTATATATAATTTTTTTATAATTTATTATGATTTTGATGATGACTTACCAATATTCTATATTACACATATTCTAAATGGTAGCCATTTTTATTGTGACACCTGTTTTGTTTTCGCTAATAACGTTAAACTTTCATGCATCTCGGGAGAAAAAACTAAAACCACTATTGTTAAAACATGGGAATATAGCGATTCCTACATGCCTTCACTATTAAGCCTAATACACAACTAAGCAAACACGAAACATGAACAAGGTTTCGTAAACAAACTTACGATAAAAGTTTGCTCACCAGTTTTCTGTAGAACAGCTTCAGTAAACGTTCTGCCAAAAAAGCGTGTTTCCAGCAAACATTTCGGTGTTCGCTCAAGAAGCAGTCAGGATTAAAGGAAAACAATGTTTGTTTGACATGGCGCTCCTACCAAGGCCTGTGGATGTAGATACTAGGATCTACAAAGGAAATCCCTAGTATAAACATCGTCTGCAATGGAGCATAGAGGCCTTGGTTGGAGCGCCATGATCAACAAACAGTTCTTCCGTTTCGAAAATATTTTTTGATGTGAACAAACCTGTTTATGGAAATATGTTTACGAAATCACGTTTCCAAATTGGTTTGCATAAACTCTTCCTGTTTTGTGTTTGCTCCGGTGTGTACTACCCGTTATTCATATGTATAAAAAACATAAGTAAAACTATAGGCTAAATTAGTCGAAAACCAAACATGTATGGAGTAATTTGGGGATGACCAAAACTTGAGTTTCTACATTTCTGATCATTTCAGAATTCCAAAAAAAACATCCACCAATAACTGGCCCAAAATATCCAAATTTTACGGTATCAAAAAAAAAAGGTAAAAAGAAAGTGATTTTTCTGGTTACTCAGCAATAATTTCAAAATTCTGTGGCATATTCCGCTTTCCTAGTGACCAAGATTATAATCCATCTGGAGATTATAAACGTCCCATTCGAAAACAACCCTTCGTATACAAACAGTATGCTCGTAAATTGCCTTGATGGATAATTACCAGAAACTTTCTTGGACGACATAAACGCGATTCTTTGAAGTCCAGGCCTGGATCCAGGCATAAATTCAATATATATTTTTTTTGTGTCCCTCGCCCCTTCCGGTCATCTTTCTCCCGTGTTCATCAAATCCATGTCCAACATAGGCTCAGTACAGTTTTCATGGACCATTACTAGGAAACATTAAAGGAAGGCTCCCAGTTTTTTACGGGGCAGTAAAAGTATGCACTGCACGCAATGTCGTAAAAAAGAGGGATCTCCCCACGCATCAATGCTTCGATCGAACGATGGCCGGCCACTGGTCATTCAGGTGCCAAAGTAATATGCGAACACAAACAATATATACATGAACATCATGCAAAAACCACGATGCAAAGACGATTTTACTAACACTATGTATCCAATTCTGTTTGCACATGATTTTTGAAATAGCACTGTCCTGAAAAATAAATCAATTCTGCTTATACGAGATTATCTTTTTTTTAACATGATTTAAAAAGAGGAATAATATACGTAGTATATGACTCTATCGGCTACTGTTCGATGTTAGATATTTATTTATTTATTGTTACAACACTACATGTGTATTTGGGACTTTGTCCCCGCGTAAAGGTGTTCAAATCTAAACTTTCAGCAATTTGTATATATCAAGGAAGACAGTTTAAAATCGAAAAGATTTTAGTGAGTTATAAGATGACAAACTTCAATTTTGAATGGACGATCGAGGATTAAGATCGGTTTAAAACCCACTTTTTTGCCGACAACCCACTTCACCGACAGTCATTTCACAGTTTCCCGCCAAATTCCCATTTTGCCGACAGTCATTTCATAGCTTTCCACCAAATTCACGTTTCGCCGACACCCATTATATCCCATTATATAGAATATTTTTATGATAATTTATTAGTATTTTATTATGATTATATTTTCTTAACCTGCCCTAGATTTCCCTAAGCAGTAACCTAGTCAAATTACTTGCCAAAGCAATGCGTCCGCGAAGTTGGTTGTCGGCAAAGTGGGACGATAGGGTTGGTCAACAGGGTTGCCAACAGGGACTCTGACATTCTAGGAATGTAATTTAAGACTCACCTTGTCGACAACCCACTTCGCCGGCAATTATTTCGCATTTTCCCGCCAAATTCACATTTCGCCGACACCAATTATGTATATCCCATCACCAAATACTTTTTATAGTAATTTATTATAATTATATCATAATGTATTAATATTTTATGACAATTTATTTGTATTTTATTATAATTAAACGTTCCTAACCAGCTCTAGCCTTCAATAACCAGTAATCAAGTCAAATTATTTGCCAAAGCAATGCGTGGGCGAAGTTGGTTTTTGGCACCATATCAAACGTTTCTTATACTCTGGACACACTATAAACTTAAACTAGTTTATCACTAACCTCGATTATCTTTCTCAAAGATAACCGTCTTTGAGAAAGATAATACTGTGATAATACTGAAGATACTGTGTTTGTATAATATCGTTTAGTGCATTGTATCATGGGATATCGGCTCCCATAATGCAATACAACTAATCATTCCTTTCTTGGCTTTCTAGCCGCCATCTTGACTGATACAAAGGTGACCACATTCATCCCTATACGGTAAGGCTAGGGATAACAGTGTGACCACTCAATTAATCTCGTTTAGCCAGCTAAACTTGTTTCTAAAAGTCGTTTACACTAACCGAGTTTTAACCAAGAAATAAACGAGTTTAGCTAACTATGGAAGGACACACTACCTAAGGTAATCTAGTTTAGCAGACAAACTAGTTTAAGTTCATAGTGTGTCAAGGGTATTACATTCTAGGAATCTAGTTTAAGACCCACACTGCCGACAAACCACTTCGCCGACAGTCATTTTGCAGTTCCCGCCAAATACACATTTCACCGACTCCCATTATTGAACGGTTGTACGATAATGTACCATTATAATTTTATAATAACTTCATTGTTATTTTAACTTACTTTTTCCTAACCTGCCCTGACCAAATTATTTGCCAAAGCAATGCGTCGGCGAAAAGTTGGTTGTCGGCAAAGTGGGACTATCCCTTAAAATCACTATCACAATGGTTGTTATATCAAACGACTTTGACATTCTAGGAATCTATAGTTTAGGACTTTCTATACTTTAAATTAAACTGAAGATGCAATTTTTGGTGGGACTAACCATAGTTAAGGTCTTAAAAAAGCATCATATTTTTACCAATTTGTAAAATATGGAATACCTTTAAAACATACGATTTTTCCCAAAACTTTCATTGCAGTCACTGCAACTTGTTTTTAATCCACACGATGATGTCGTAAGAGCGTTCCATTTGTTAAACAAACAACTGCCCATTTCCGTCCATCACTTCCATAAGGGCATTGGACGACCCTCCCTCGGGTGCTTGGGACCAAGTTCCATTTGGAAAGAACAAGTTCTGGCACTCTTTCTTCATTATTTGTATTAATTAAAAGCAAACGAATGCCAGAAATTAAAAGGAAAGGGGTGTTAAGTCCTCCACAACGAGTATAAGTTAAGATAAACACGGGAAAGGGCATTTCATAACGAACAAGAAAAACATAGGCGACCCAAATTGGAAAAGGTGAAGAAGAAAGCGATTAAGGAATAATAATAATAATGATGAGGATAACTTGCGAAGGGAGAAAACAGGAGACCCAAAATCACCACCGAAATTAAAGGAATGGTCCACGAATCGCTAATTTGACCAATTAAGCTTTCGCCTTGGACAATTAATCACGTGTTATGCCCAGTGGTCAATGGAAAAAGAGCACGCACGCCTCAGAAGGGCAGCAGAAGATCGAATTTACAGATTTGTAAACGATTAAGATAATAATACCTATTCAGATTTCAAACACTGAATGCTTACTGAACGTGCATTTCAGCTAAATTTAGAATGTCAATTATCTAAAATACTATTTCAAATATGTCGGTTTAATGTGTCCATAATGACATCTCTTAAATTTTCAAGGACCCCTTCCAACACTAATTAACATAACATTTTCCCAAAGAGTGAAAATTTGTATGGAGAAATATATATAAAGCTTAGAGAATATAAAAAGGGAAATCTCACTACAACAGAAATCATCATCAAGGATTTCAAAGTTCGTCCCTTCAATTTTTAAGGACCTTTCCCACAATTTTGTTTTGAATACAGTGTATCAGCAATGAAACATTTAAAAATCTATAGAGATCTTGGGCATTGATTGGTTTTTACTGATCTAACAGAAATCCTCATCAGGTTGTTCAATCAATTTGCTGGGAAAAAATCCAAGGACTTCAAGGACTCTTCCCACAACCAATTACTACAATTTTGTTTTGAATGCAATGTCTCAACAATGACACTTTTTAACAATCTGAAGAGTTGTTGTGCATTGATTGTTTTTTTACTGTAATCTAGCAGAAATCCTCATCATGGTGTCCACAAAATTTATTGGAAAAGTCGAGGAATTCAAGGCTCATCCCTTATATTTCCAACAACCCTTCCCACAACCGAGTAACCGAGGTTTGCCGACCATCCGGGGCAATTGGGAATTAAGGTCAGCTCTGAAAGGTTAGAGAAAAAAAAAAAAAACTACACATGACCCTCATCCTGCCTAAAGGCATTTATTTATCTCCAGATAAATAAATGTCCCATGTTTTTATGAATTGGGCTTATCCTTGGGTAGAGCTGAATAATATATTTCTGATTTGTTTCCATTATCATGTTAATTTGCAATTAATTCCGACATATGAGAAGGGGTTGATTGAATCGTAGGCGTGTGGCGCCCCTTGACTTGGCATGCGCCCGTGCATCTAGTGTATTAAAAGGGTCGTTTAATGGCCCCAAGTTTTGATCGTGATTTCGTCGTTGATTAACCCCTTTCACCGTCAATTTCACCCTTTTTTCCACTCAGGTAAACCCAAACGAGTTTTCTAATAACGTAACACGAATTTAAGAGGCACGATGCAAATCGTTCCATTTGGATCCAATAATTCATACACGTATTAATATACGGCACGCTATTCAGCCATGAAAGGGTTTTATCATCCCCTTGGAGACTTTTTATAAACGCACATAAACGTGCACTGAATTTAACCCCCTTCAGTGTGTTGCTTAGCCTAAATATAACAATGTCAAGGGTTTAAAAGTTTGCCCATTTTGATTTCACGTAGTGCATATATATATATTAAGACTTTTTTTGGGCAAATCCAGCCCTATTAATATGTCTAGCCATGGTTATATCGGTTAACCCCCTCTTCCCTTTCTATTTTTATTCTCCCTTTTCCATGCATAAACCCCTTTCGACCTTTAACCCCCTCTTTTACTCATTCGACTGGAAGCTTAATGCATGGGTCCGTCTGGCCCTTAGTGGTTAGCATATGACACCCGTTCAACAATTTCATACATTACAACTTTCAGGCATAATACTGTACAGGTGTAGCAGTAAATTTGGATAAAATGTTAATTATTATTGCACTTATTATTATTATTAATTAATTGAGATTTTAATAACACAAAATCATTAAAATATTACTAAATTTGAAAAGTCTACAACAACTACTAAAATTTAGAATAGATTAAGTTTGGGTTTGTCTTGGAGGGACATATTTCTACATTTAATGAACACAATTTATTTTACAAACATGTCCAAAACAAGACTTTAGAGAAAACACGAAACTGAAACAAAGTTCCACAAATATGTTTGCGATATGAGGAGGCTAACAAGTTTTCTGCAAACAAGTCGGGTACGACCTACCATATGACATTTATTTGCTGACTGTAGGGTATTGAGTTTAATTTAATCGAAGTTTAAGGAAACTTTTGAGAGAAAAAAAAAGGTGTCTCCATGAAACATTTCGGTGATCGATCAAGAAGCAGTAAAGATAAAAGGAAACATTGATTCCTGGTCAAGGCACTTCTACCAAGGCCTTTATGTGGATGCTCACGAAATTTCTGCAACCAAGTTTTAGGAAACGCTTGGCCAAAAACACGTGTTTTCATGAAACATTTCGGTGATTGCTCAAGAAGCGGTGAAGATCAAAGGAAATATTGTTTCTTGGTCAAGGCGCTCCTACCAAGACCTTTATGTGGATGCTCACCAAATTTCTGTAACCAAGTTTCAGGAAACTTTTGGCCAAAAAAACCTGTTTCCATGAAGCATTTCGGTGATAGCTCAAGAAGTGGTGAAAATCAAAGGAAATAATGTTTCCTGGTCAAGGGAGCTACAAAGGCGTTTATGTGGATGCTCACCAGTTTTCTGCAACATAGTTTCAGGAAACGTTTGACCAAAACAACCTGTTTCCTTGAAACATTTCGGTGATCGCTCAAGAATCGGTGAAGATCAAAGAAAACATCGTTTTCTGGTCAAGGCGCTCCTACCAAGGCCTTTATATTCCACGTGCTTTATTGCAGACAACACTTATACAACGGTGAACACACAAAAAATATTAACCTCGGGATAATTCCAAATTCATTATTGATGTGGACCGATAGATTTGGACAAACATATTTATATAAATACGTTAACGAAACCATGTTTCGACAACTTGGTTTGCATAAATTTTATTACAGTTTCGTGTTTCCTATAGTGTGTAATGAGCATTATGCTAGTTTTTGTTGGCTATTGCTTCGGATTATTACAAAGTTATAAACAATAACTGTAAATTTTTGTTTATAATTTAAAGTTATAGTCCCTAGAAAAGACCCATATTGGATATGCACGGGATTAAACATGTGGTGGTGCCACATGTTTAAAGTATAAAAAAAGATTTTTATTCACTTGATGGGAATATGTCAATGGGCACGCGTCTATATATTATGACATCACCATAATAATATCAAATATATGTAAAAAAAAGCCTTATCCATCATTTTTCAACAATATCCCGAAAATCACGACCGACGTCCTGTAAAAGGAAAGCGCACCGCAAGCCCTTTTAAGGGCATTTTACCCATTCCCCTCATTCTTTTTTTCTAAGGACTTTTTTTTCTGCATTTTTAATACTAAACGCTCTTATTACCGTAATTCAAAGTGGATAGTTTTACATAAAAGAGAAAGAACGTTTTTTTCCCTTAATTCCCTCTCCCCCTTCAATTTCACTTTACATCCCCCTCCTTTTTTCAACTTCATTTATGCCTTTACAGATTAGTTCTTATACTTTTGATGCAGATTTGACCAGGTGCAGATATTTTAACAAAAATTTGAAATTCCCCCTTTTTTTCACCCAGTTGGGAAAGACCTGGGAAAAACTCCGCTTTCCCCCTTATTTTTTACCCCCTCTTTTCCTACATGGCACACGCGCAATCTTTTCTTTTTTTATGAAAAAAGCTCTCATCTCACAATTAGAAATTCAAATTCAGGATGAAAGGTTGACTTTAAATACTGTACTGTGATACACGAACTTAAATCTCGTTGGATACATTGCCCCATAACCTCAATGATATAGTAACAAAAAAGGGTGTAGTTTTGTTAGAGAATTCAAGTTTGATGCTAAAACTCGTTACAAATTTCACGTCTAAAAGTAAATGCTAAAACGACATCAAAATTTGAATACAACTTATATAAATAATGCGCTATTTTAAATATACTATTTATTAAAATTGCTTTAGTCTAAGATATTTCAATTGTACAGAAAAATTATAAAGTTATAAAAACTTATAATTATTATCCGAATGTTCGTATCATACGATAAAATACAATATATACCTGCGGCATAATTTTAAAAAATTAAAAAATTGGTTTTTTTTAAAGTTTATAAAATCTATTGTATACATGTTTACATTAAAATGCTTTTAAATACTGTATATGTATTTTTAGTCTTATAAAAAAGACGTCATTTTATTTTTAAAAAAAGCATAGGACCCGAGTGCTCCTTTAGTGGGCCAAAGAGATGGAAGTCGCTTGGTGAAAAGGCGGGTCCAATAAATGTGGTCAAAAATTCCAAACAGACAATGATGTGAAACTTGCAGTTCAGCAATATCTGCATAGCCAACATAACGCATTTTAAGAGAAGGGTATAAACAATCTCATGAAAAATTGAGATAAATGTGTCAACAAACTCGGGTCCTACATTGAAAAATAGCAAATGTCCCGCTCATTAAAATGGCTATTTCAGTTTTTTGTACGACATCTGGTTTTCGAATAATAAACGAATATGCAACACATTTTGACCGCCCCTCATACAAATATCTGCATAACAAATCTGGTTCGACATGTTAATCAAAGATTAAATTTAAATTTCATCAACTGAAATTTTCACATATTTTTTCAAGTAAATGTGGATAGGCTTGCAATATGGACAAGGTGGCCACAAAAAAAGAGGAGCATTTTTTATAAATTCGTAACTTTGTTGTTTTTTAATCAAAGTAAATCCAAGTTTGCACAAATATAGGCAAAAACCGCGTACCAACAAAAATGCTATTTCAATTTGTACTCAACGTGCCGTCCATCCGCTGCAACACATGTCCGGAGGCGCTTGCGCCATTGGGCAATTGACGAGTCGATAACTGTTTTATCAAGTTCACCATAAGAGGTCAGAATTCAGTGTCTTAACTCTTTGACATCACGAATCTTTTTCTGACGCCGACAGTCGAGTGGGTTACGTGCTTGCCTCTTGATCATAAGATGCTGGTTTAGCTCCCAGGTCGAGGGAATTCTTACGGATGGGAGAAATTCCCTAAGTGGCGGTTCTTTCGGATGATAGTTTAAACCAAGTCCGGTGTTAAATGTTGCACGTTGATTGTGGCTATTCGGTGGCCAAATGGTTCATCGTATAAAATCTGGAATCTCTCGAAAAGTTGACAAGTTTTTCGAGCGGCGTGCATGTGGTCTGGCGATAGTGGAACCTTGGTGGAACACAAACATGTTTCACCGATCCAGTGGAATCAATTTTGTGAAAAAGTTTGCTCAATCCACCAAACGACCAGATCTTTCTTGATAAAGGTTTGAACCAAAAATCGTGATATTTCTAAATTGCGTGAAATTTCACACTGACTTTGTTGTTGGTTTGCATGGCTAGGTATCAGCTCCCTAACATCAGTAATGTTATTTTATGTGCTCACAATTTTGTCCTTTCGCTCTTAACTCTGCGTTTCGCCGATCCAGTTGAATCAATTTTGTGCAAAAAGTTTCCTCAATCCACCAAGCGACCAACGTTTATCAGGAGATATCCTTAAAAACACTTTCGCGCCATAACCATTCGCTTTTCGAAAAAAATGATACTGCGTTTCGCGTTTTGCTCTTCATCAGCTGAACGCCATATTTTACAAGTAAACTAGAAAACGAGCCCGAGTGCAATTGCACATACACAAAAGCAGTTCAAAAAGACATGAGAAATAAACATTTGTGTAAAATTGGATTTACTTAGAGTAAAAAACAAAAAAGTTACAAATTTGTGAAAAAGGTTCCCCATTTTGTGGCCACCCTGTCATTCCACGCTTTACCTAAGCACGTGCAACATTAAACGTTTCCTAAAATACCGTATAAAATTGACTGCACACGCTATGCGAATCGATATTGTTTCCAAAACCTTTTTTTTTTCATTTCGGTCAGAATTAACAGAAATTGTAAGCGTTTTTGGAAATACGCATATAAAATGCTGTATTTAATTGTGCATATATTAGCATTTGAAAACGGAAATTTTAGATTTTACGACCTTTATATATTTTCTGACCATCATCGGTCACAATTGAATTTTCGCGAAAAAGCATAGAAGCGTGTATTTTTTAACTTTCTCCCCATACTGAAAAAGCGTAGAGAACTGGTCGAAGCCATAAATCTATCATTTTCTTTCTAACCCCCAGTGCATGCAATAATTTCGGGAGCTTTTTGTTCATTTTCATGCACTTCTTTCCCCCAATCCAGCACATTCCCCTTTTCGGATTAATTTGAAAATTGCAATTTTCCTATAAAACGTCCCAAATGTTGCCAGGATTCTCCCAATAAAAAATGCTTCCTAGAACTCGGACTGCAATGCGTGTCTGCCCAGAAAAATCATGAAATTTCATGATTTGGGGGCTTTGCACCGTGCGTGCATCATAGCGTATCCTAAACGGAAAGGATGGTATGTACACCCATGTTGCCTCGGTCGTTTAACACTGAATTTTCTACAGAATATAACTACATGTATACTGTCCAGCAGGCAAGAATATAAAATTGAAACTTGTATTTCTATAATGCTGTGGTAGCAACTTATCTGCCTACTTTATATATTACTGGAGATATGGCGATGACATTATCAATCATCTTGAAGACTCAATACATAAAAAATAAAGGTGAATCACAACCCTATCATTTTCAATGGGTGAAATTTTAAAACAATTACAGCCAAACAAAAAGAGATTAAATAAAAATAAAAAATTTTGAAAATAGCTTGATAAATCAGCAATGTTATCATATTTTTACGTTTTTCACTTTGAGCTGGTAGATTTTTTTAAAATTAATAAACAAGTTTGAAAAATGTCCGATAATTTGCCCACGCTGCCAGCAGGTGGCAGCACGAGAATT